>LOJH01010277.1:0-24439 GCA_001685095.1 Ellobius talpinus
AAACAAACAAACAAACAAACAAATAAAAAGAGGTCATTGTGACACTGAATGAGCCTGGAGGCCAGCGTGCTTTGGCATGCTAATAGGCACCACAGTTAGCCATTTATTCTAAGGTTTTTTTGGGGGCCTGATATATATATACATTAAATTAAAATAGTTAAAATTAATAAAATCTTTAAAAAGGCTCAGTTTCTTTTGTGTGTATGTTTTGTCTGCATGTACATATGTCTATCAAGTCATGCACAGTGCCTAAGACATCAGATCCTCTAGAACTGGAACTGCAGTCAAGAACGCTTGAGAGCATCACAGAGGCGTTGGGAACTGAACCCAGGTCCCTCTGCAAGAGCAACAAGTGCTTTTAACCACTGAGCCATCTCTGTGGTCCCAATAAAACAAAATCCAAAACAAACAAATTAAAACAAACACACTTCATCAGGCTGGGTGGTGATAATGGTACACCTTTAATACCAGCACTTACCCCGCTATACAAAGAAAACCTGTCTCAAAAAAAAACCCTCATCCCGCAAATTCAGTATATGAGCTTGGTGATCTGGGTAAGAATGGCCCCCACAGGCTCATATATTTGAATGCTTAGTCAACGAGAGTGGAGCTGATTGAAAGGATGAAAAGGATTAGGTGTGTCCTTGTTGGAGGGTGTGTGTCTTTTCACAGCAACAGAACAGTGGTAGGACAGCAGGACGAGTAGGAATGGCTGTCAGAGGTAATGAGTTCTAACTTTTATAAAAAGTTAATATGGGGGGCATATCAGAAGGCTTTTTGTTGTTGTTTGACACTGGGTCTCATGTAGCTGAGCTAACTGAAGAGAACTTTGGACTCCTGATCTGTTCACCTCCACCTCCTGAGTACGGAAATTATGAACACGTACGCCATACACATTTGACAGAATATTTTTGAGCCAGGCTTGTTTGGCACACGTCTTTAATCCCAGCGCTCAGGAGGCAGAGGCAGGCAGGTCTCTGCATTAGAGGCCAGACTGGTCTACACAGGGAGTTCTAAGGGCACAGTGAGACCTTGTCATTTTTGAAAATTTTCATACAAATATACATTGTATATTCAAGCAGATTCCTCACTTCCCACTGTGGCTTTGTGAGGGGTCAGACTGCACTATCAACGGAGTCACACCAGCTCAGCAGGGACAGCGCTTACAACTGTTTATTGTGCTCATATATACGGTGTGTGTGCTCACACATACGCTGCTCAGGAGAGCTCTGTGGAGCTGGTTGTCTCCTTCTTCCTTGACTTGTGCTCTGGGTCGGGGGCCTTTACGCACGGAGTCAGCCTTCTGGCTCCCAGAAGAGGTTATCATCAGGGGATGGTAGAGCATTTCTTTAATCCCAGCACTTGGGAGGCTGAGGCAGGATGATCTGAGTCTGAGACCTATGTATGAGTCCTAGGACAGCCACATAGTGAGGTCCTGTCTTTTTAAAAAAATAAATCTTCCTTTCTTTTTTGAGACAGGAGCACACTTATCCCAGGTAGGCCACAAAAGCACAGTGCAGCCCCAGGGCAGACTCCCAACTCCCAATTCTTCTGCCTCTTCCTCCCTGCAAGGATAAGCTAGGCCACCACTAGACCTTGACTATTGTCATTAATATTTTCTCTTTCTCTTTTCTTGAGAAACTTCTATTATTCTCACTGTTGGTTAAACTGGCCTCCAACTGCTTGGCAAGATTTGAAAAAAAAAGCCCATTTCATTGGAGTTGTAAATTTTATAATAGAACACATGCATGTGCGCACACACACGCTTTTTTCTTTCTTGAAACAGGTTTCTCTGTGTAATCCTGTCTGCACTGGAACTCGCTCTGTAGACCAGGCTGGCCTCAAACTCAGAGATCTGGCTGCCTCTTGAGTGCTGGGATTATTGGCATGTGCCACCAATGCGCAACCACAATTTCTAATATTGTAATTAGCCAGAGCTGTTCTTTTCTTGACAATTTAAGGCTTTTTCATAGTTTATTGTACCATTCTTTTCATTTAAATTTGTTGGCACATTTATTTATACACATTTATATAGATGTATTAATTTTATGTGTATGAGTGTTTGCCTTGATGTATGTCTGTGTACCATGTGTGTCTAGTACCTGTGAAATGAGGTTTCAGATCTCCTGGAAGGGGTTATAGATGGTTGTCGGCAGCCAAGTGGTTCCAGGACAGGCAGGTAGAGTCTCACTATGTAGTTCTGGCTGTCCTGGAACTCTCTCTGTAGACCAGGCTGGCCTTAAACTCTGGCCTTGGCTCTTGAGTGCTAGGATCAAAGGTGGGCGCCACCACGTCTGGTGAAATTTGTTAATTTTCTTAGACTTAAGAGTAATAGCTGTCACCTGGTGGGCTAGTTCAGTCGGTTCAGTGTCCCTCAACCTGTGTCTGCACTGGCACCTCCATCTCCTTCCTGAGCCTCCCAGCACACACAACTCAGAGCCAGCTCCCTGGCCACCCAGTCAATGTACCTCCTTCCTTTCAGTTAGACTCTCTTTTATTGAGATGGGTCTTACTATATCGCTCAGCCTGGTCCTGGACTCAAGAGATCTTTCTGCCTAAGCCTCGCAAGTAGCTGGGATTGTAGGCATCTACACTGTGAAGAAAGACTGCCTACCGTAAGTGGGAAATGCTGTCTCCCCTACACTGGCTACTTTCTTGCTTCTCAGAGGTCACCTGCTGTAGCCCCTTGGTAGGGCTCCTAGGCCTGCCACTTACTGATTGTGCCTGGATAAGATACTTCGCTTTTCTGATCAGTTCCTCACCTGTGAACAGATCGCTGTGGAGATGAATGAGACAACAGATTTATATGTGTATAAATGCACAGATAGCTTATATAAAAGGTCCAGTGCAGCAGGGACAAAACAAATGTTAACTGAAATTAGAGGTGATAGCTCATATGTCATTGGATAGTCATTGTACTAGTTAGTTAGGTAGCTTTGGACAACTTTTGTTTATTTTTATTGAAATTGTTATATTTTATTTTATTTTATTTCTGTGTACTCCTGGCTATCCTGAAACTTACTATGTAGACCAGGCTGACTTCCAACTCAGAGAACCTCCTGTGTCTGGCTCCTGAGTGCTGGGGTTAAATGTATGCTACCATACCTGGCCTTGTTATTGTTGTTGTTGTTTGTTTGTTCTGAGATAGAGGTTCACTCCGTAACCCAGGATAGTCCTGAGCTCACAGCAATCCTCTTGCCTTAACCTCCCACTATACCCAGCTTGGACAAGTTCCCTTAAAGGACTGTGTTTGAGGCAGGGTCTTACTATGTAGCCCTAGCTGCCTTGGAACACAGAGATGTCCATCTTCAAGTACTGACAGTAAAGGCATTCATCACCATGCCTGGCTTTCTTAGAAGCTTTGTTAGCCAGATGTAATTAACAGCCAACGTCAGGATCCTTCTCCAAGGTCTAGCAGGACAGAGACTCTTATATAAAACACAACTGATCAAAGCGCGCAGGGTTCTGGAGCGCTCTCCCAGCCAATGCATCTACCTAGGCTCAGGGAGCACTGTGCAAAAAGGAACAGAAGGACTGATCTAGAGAACAGGAAGTTGGGTTTTCTTTCCTTTGGTTTTTTTGTTTTGTTTTGTTTTTGGTGTTTTGAAACAGGGTTTCTCTGCGTAGCCCTGGCTGTCCTGGAACTCACTCTGTAGACCACACTGACCTCAAACTCAAGAGATCCCCCTGCCTCTTCCTCCTGAGTGCTGGGATTAAAGGTGTGTGCCACCGCTACCCAGCCAGGAACCGGAAGTTTGACTGTGAAAATGTGTCTCCTAGAAGTGTCCAAGGAGCTATTTGAGGTCTCTATCTCAGAAACACCACCTGCCACCTACCTGATCTGGGTTATCCCCTTTCTCATTTGTGAAATGGTAAGGTGGTCTCAGGCACTCAGAGTGGCTGTGAAGGTAAATGGTTCTGAGTGACTGGGAGGCACCTAGCAGGGAAGCCAGCACTAGAAGCAAGGGCTTCTTGTCTTCCCACTCCTGACTTCACACTCTTGTGTAAGTGGCCTTCTCTTTCATCAGACTGTAAAGTCCTTGAGAGGAGAGACAGGGTCCTAGTCCCTCTTGGTATACTCAGCATCCAGGCCATGGGCTAGGCAGAGTAGGCCTTCAGCAAATGTTTTCAAGCTGAAAATGGTGCAAGAACCATGTGTCAGGAGTAACCATGAGCTAACGTGGGAGTACTAAGGTCCCAAGTCATCAGACCTGTCCCTCTCCAGTCTGCTGTGGTGAAAAGCTGGTGCAGGCATATTTGTACCCGACTGCAGGCCTGGGCTCTGTTACACCCTCACAATGGTATGTGCGCCACCTCAGGGTATGGGAGCACCAGAACACACCCTCCTTTCTACTGCCAGTATCCTGCTTTTGTTCACTGCAAGTAGCTCTTGCCAGGCAAGGGAACAGGCAGAGAAACAAGTGTAGGCATGCAGTAGCAGCCATACCAGCCTGCTGGGAAGCACACCTGGCTGGAGAACGACATCGTCAACGCACGTCGTATGTCATGGAATGCCTTTGTAGAGTATGGCCAGAAACTGCACAGGTGCCTGAAGTACAGGATGGTGAGCAGCTGACAGAACTGGCTGCAGGTCCCTTAAGCTCTGCTCTTGACAAGGAACTCGACGGGTCTCTCAGGCCACTGGAGACTTCAGAGCGCCAGCTGAGCTATTAACGATATCTGCTATTAGTTGATCAACACACAGGTGACAGAGCTGTGACCTGAATCAGCGTGTACTCGGCTAGGAAACCATCTCCACGGCAGCTTACCTCAGACACGGCATGTCTTAACTGCCAGGCTTCAGGATTCCTGTCTCCAGTAACTAGAAGACTGGAACCATGACTGCCCAAGTCGAGTGCTAGCCCTTCATGACGTTTCTCCCTTAGCTCAGCCAGCGTAACTGGATCATTAATTCTCTTCATTCATGTACCCACTGTTCTGTTCTCCAGTGGTAATGTCTGTCACAGAATCCAAAATACACCGTGGAAAGGAGGCACCACTCAAAGATGTATGTCCCACCTCAGAGTCTCATAAGCCATGGCTTTTTCCTCCCCTCAGCTTTCAATTTTTGAGAGCTTCAACAAGTCAGTCTTCTCTGGCTCAGACCCCAAAGCACCTAGCTAAGAAGCAGTAATGGTGGGTCAGAAACCAGGGCTCCTGAGGATCCAGGGTACACAGAGTTAAAAACCTCAGAGAGACACACAGGAGGCCAGGGACAGAAGCTGAACCTAAGGAGAGCCTTTGAAAGGCTCTTCTAAGACGACAGATGGCCTGGGCAGACAGACAGAGGGTGAATGAGAACAGGGTGCTACTTCCCTCCGCCCTGAATCTACAGAGAAGGCGTCAATGACCAGCTGAGATTTTCCCAGGCAACTGCCACCTTTCACTGAAGCCAGCTGCTTAATGACTCTTGTGGAGCTATGAAAATGACATCAGGTGAAATGCCCCAAGTGGCATTCACTCACAGCAGCTGCCCAAGAAGTGTTCCATTTCCTTCCTTCTCCAATTTGAGAACAGTAAGGGCAATGGAGATGGACCCTCTTCCCTCCACGCCCAGGGAATACAGATCTCTTCACCTAGAATTAAGCAGGCTTCTCAGGAGAAAGGGGAGGTGCTGGAATGAATTTTCTGGAGTCTTAGCAATCAGGGCCTCATTACTGTGCATCTACAACACCTGAGGAGCAACCGGCCAGATAAGTGCTGGGAGAAGCCAAGCAATACAGGCCCCACCTTCACACACATCCAAACAGGAGCGATGTTTACAGGTAAGCTCTCAAGCCCATGCGTGAGGGAACTGAAGAGCCATCACTTGGGTGGATTTACACGTATTAAAGCACAGGCCCTCCCATGTCCTGGGGAAGGCTGAGCTGGATGCTCTCATCTCTCGAGAAGCAGCTCTGGCTGCTGCTGTCGGCCTCTTGTCTCTGAGTTTGGACTAGGCTAAGAAGGAGAAAAAGAAGCTACATAACCTGAGGGTACCATGAAGTAGGGGTGCCAATTGTCCTCCGGCCCTCCAGGGCAGGTATGAACAGGGGCATGGATGCACCGCCACACCCCCCTCTGGTGCTTCTCCCTGAAGACCCTATGGATTGAAATCATCTGCAAACACACTGCGCCTCATATGGAGTAAGCTGTTATTCCGTTTTTACAGAATCCACCTGACATACACCAAGTTTCCGCTCAGCCATAGTGTGAACTGTAAAGCCAGGAGGCTGGCGGTTCAATTAATGTGTGCGGCTCCACAGAAGGCTTCCTCTCCCTGGGAGGGGGAAAGTTTGCATGCCTGAGTAGCCAAACAAGTTACAGTTAGGAACCATTTACCTGATCCAAGCCCTTCATTTTTTCAGATAATGTCTCAGAAGGCTGAAGGGAGGCTGCCAAAGCTTATTACTAAGTTGAGTAAGTTTTCTTTTTAAACATGGGTTGCTAATTTATAATGCAAAGCTGTGTTTGTTTTCTTCAAGAGATAATGTAGGAAGCAAGCTCATTAAACCAATGTTGGACATTAAGGGAAATTCTATACTAGGGAATTCTTTTAAAGATGGGGTGGAGAGGGCACCCATCACTCTTTCGACTAGTGACAAGAGCTCCTACTGATAAATGTGTGACGCTGTGGCTTCACCAGCACTACACAAAAAGACCACTCCCTAATTTACGTCTTCTGTAAACGTACAATCTGAGGTGTTTCCTTACCTGGGGCAGGCAAGGAAGACCATGTGCTCTCTGCTAGTGAGGCCTGCCAGGCTGAGGGGTGTACAGAGATGACATCCTTCCTTCCCATCTCCCTCTTTCCCCATCACACAGTCACGCCTGATCACATCCCATGGAATCTGGTTGCGTCACCTTCCTTGCAACCACAGCCCAGAACTCCAGGACTTTACTCCTCCGGAGGCCTGAGGGTCAAGGACTTAACTTGTTTGACACAATCCAGGAAGGGCTCTGGTTCAGGAGCCCAGGAAGTCTCATCCCTGCATTCTGTGTAGGAACAAACAGGTCTTGGGAGGGGACAGGCACTTGGTCACAGAGGAGCACACATAGGAAGGAGGGGGCTGATGGGAGGCAGCTTTATGACCAGGTAGTGATTTAGCCCAAAAGCTTGGAAAGCAGAGAGTTCAGGCGGTCCCTCCCCTGGGGCACAAAGCCTCGTGCTGCCCCCCCCTTCAGCAGTAGCTTCAGGAATGTGGAAAGGGCAGAGGGTCTACTGCAAGCCAGTGCCCTTTTGATTCCAGCTGGGCAAACAGAGCCTGGGGAATGGAGGTGAGGTCATCAGGTTTCCCAGAGGCTGGTGTAGAACAAGACAAAGGGCTGTTGGACCTGGGAGGCCCTGGGGACCTAGCTCTCAGAAGTTCATTACCTGCTCCAGCTCCAGAGAAGCTCATGATCACACAGATTAAAAGGGCACACTGTTCCTGGTCGCTAAAGGAACAACCCTTCCCCCAAGATTCCTTTCCAGGACTTAGAGGAACAAGGACCCGAACAAACAGCTACTACAACACTTGGCATTTGGATCCCGCAAGGTAAAATTCACCTCCTAAACTCAGAGCAACTTCTTTCCACAATTCAGAAAAAAAACAAAAAACAAAACCAAGACCTCAATAAACCTGGCAAAAACATCCCTTTTCTGCTCTGTTGGGGGGAAAGTGAACCTGAGAGCAGGTGTGTGAGGGAGATGTGGACAGAGGCAGCTGCAGCCCCCTAACCCCCAAGGACTAGAAACTCCAAAACCAAAGCAAGCCCTGCATTTTGCCGCTGTTGAGTCTGGGAGCTTATCAGTAAAATGGGGCTACACAGTCTCTTTTTAGGCTCGACAGACAAAAGGCTGAAGCACCTAGCAGGATGGCTGCTGTGTCACTATCTGAGACCAGTCCCTCTCAGTCCCTGCTTCCCAGCACTCTACAAGGGCCCAGTCATTCACTGAAACCTCGTGGTAGCAGCTCTTCTACCCAGGGACAGCCACAGATTACTATCCTAGTAGTGAGATCTGGTCATCAAGCTGGGCTGGGGAAGCTGGAAGAAAAAGTTAGGCAGGACTACTGGTGGAGGGGAGGCAGCCCTCAGAAAAACAGGTTTCTCCCAAAGAATAAAAACAAGCCCCACCCCAGGCAGGAATGGCTCCATTCACAAGGGACCCAGAGGGCCAGAAACCCCCTGGGGAGTTTCTCTTGAAGGTGGGGTGGGGCAAAGAGCAAAGACAGACAGGTCAGGGGAAGAAAGTTTCATGCCTCCTCATGAAGGGCCCACAGAGAGCTCCTACGGATACTCAGACCTGGGGGCTGACCCAGAAACTTCACTTACAGGAGCTAAGAAACCATTCAAGGCCAGGGCAAATTTGCTTGCTATTAAGAGAACACGTACACAGTGCCTACTGTGTACCAGGCTACTTACACCTAGGCCTTGCCAGCTTTCAGTTTGGCAAAACCTGCCCATCCTGCTTGTTGGGACAAACTCCTGGGCAGGCGGCTCAGCCTGTAGGTAAGACATGTGAGGGTTACAGAAGGCAACCATCTGTGCTTCTCCCCAGAAACGGTAACAACCAAGGTGTGTTAGGAAGGCAAGCCCGGGCTCCTAGGCGCTTCCTTCACCTCCCTGTTTTCAAGACATTGGGGTGCCCTTTCCTGGCCGCTTCTGCCCTGGTATAAGCTCTTCTGGCAAAACCAGGAACAAGTGAAGTCAGGAGAACAAGGAAGACGACGGCCTTCGCTTCAGGAGCAGGGGCCAGGAGAGGGGATGAGGAGGAGGAGGTCTTGGAGAGCAACTCACCTAAAGGGGTCTCTGGAAGTGAAGTAAGCCGGGACAGACAAGTAACTCCCCATCTTCTTCCCACACCAGATAAACAGGCTCAGCCGCAACCCCGTCTGGGAGTGCCTCAGGCTGGCTGCAGACGGCCACCATGACAGGCGGGGTTCCCGGCACCTCTGGTTGGAGCCGGCCGCCCGGTGCTCACCTCTGCCTCCGGAGCAGCAGGAGAGAGAGGACTCTAGGCCCCTGGCTCCCTGGCAGATTCCCGCAGGGGCACAAGGGTGGTGCTTCTCCTCCCTAGTGCTCGGGAGCTCCGTGGCCCCTCGGGGCTGCGGGAGAAGCACCTCTCTTCAGAGGCTGTGGACACTCAGGCATTCTGGGGAAGGGGCCGGTGATTAGCTAAAAATGAGATGCTGCTGTCAAGTTAGTCCCGGCCTTCAGTCCCACCCACCCCGAATGAGGGAGGGAGGAAGAGGAGGGGCTCGGGCAGAACCGAGGTGTGTGGTTGGAGCAGCTCTTAGGAAACACAGCTCGCAGCGAGGGGTGGAGCCCGGGCGGGAGCGAGGCTGCAGGCAAGCGCGGTAGACAATAACTGAAGGTAGCCGCGCGTCCACCGCACCGCTCAGGGCGGGACAGCGCGGGAGGGCCAACACATCCGAGTCCGAATGTCCCCAGCCTGAA
This sequence comes from Ellobius talpinus, assembly GCA_001685095.1. Classification (NCBI taxonomy): domain Eukaryota; kingdom Metazoa; phylum Chordata; class Mammalia; order Rodentia; family Cricetidae; genus Ellobius; species Ellobius talpinus. The sequence continues at coordinate 9,421 of LOJH01010277.1, forward strand.
GAGCTGCCTGCGGGACTGACTCGGCCGAGACGTGAAAAGCACAGGACGTCAGCCAGCATCGGCAGAGCGACACCCACAGGAGGTGGGGGTCTCTCCAGCAAGGGAGGCCGCTCCCTAGAAACATCTTCAGCTACGGACTGGTTCTCTCCTGGTGTGGGGACTCCCATACACCTACTCCCTCTGGCCTGGTCTGGAGACAGCCTCAAGGGTCTGGTCACTTCCACTCTGGGGCAGGGCTGTGCTGCCAGACAAGGAAACAGGGCCCAGGGTAGGCATTCTCTGAGGTGGAATCATCCCCAGTTTATATTATAGGAAAGTGAAGTGGCAAGAGATTAGGTGACTTGCTGCTGGCCAAAAGCCATTCAGTGGTGAGGCTGGGACACCCAGCTTCGTTCTGTGTCCTCTCACTCATTCCCATAAGCCACCTATTGACCCCAGTAAGCAGTGGTGTTTCTTCTACTGTGTACTAATTAGAGCCGCCTGAGAAAGGGAAACTTCAATTGAAGAATTACCTCAATCAGACTGGTCTGTGGCCTTGTCCGTGAGGAACTGTCTTGACTGATGATTGATGGGGGAGGGCCCAGCAGGTGAGTCGGGAAAGTATAAGAAAGCTAGCAGAGGGCCAGCTACGGTTGCCCACACTTTTAACCTGTAGCTGGGAGAGAGCGGCAGGCCCAGTACTACATAGAAAGAGTCTTTTTGTTGTTTGTTTGTTTTGTTTTCGAGACAGGGTAGCCCTGGATGTCCAGGAACTTGCTCTGTAGACCAGGCTGGTCTTTTAACTCAGAAATCCACCTGCCTCTGCCTCTGCCTCTGCGTGCTGGGAATAAAGGTGTGTGTTACCACCTACAGCAAGACCCTGTCTTAAAAAAAAAAAAGCAGAAAATGGAAAATGAAAAGAGCAAGTAGGAAGTAGCCTTCCTCAAGATTTCTACTACAGGCTCCTGCCTTGAGCTCCTCTCCTGACCCCTCAAGGATGGGCTCTGACCTGGAAGAGTAAGCTGAAAAAAACCTTTCTCTCCCCAAGTTGCTTTTGGTCCTGGTGTTTACCACAGCAACAGAAAGGAAAGTAGGCTAGTGTCCAGTGGTAACTATGCTTCTCCCACTGAAAAATGGACAGGCGGAAGAGACGATGATCTGAGACGCCGCCCAGGAGAGTGACAGCCCTGGATATCTGGGATAGGAGCAGACCAAAGCAGAGCCTACAAGAAGAAGATCTCCTCTCCCCGAGTCTAGAGGGCTATAGAGGGGAAAGTGACCTGCTGGAGGGGACTCGGAGCCACTCAGGCCTTGATGGACAGGAGGGCTGTCACACAGCTCCTTCCTACCAGGTATTCACACCTACGGGGGAGACAGAGCCTTAAGCCACACTGTGAAGGGTGACAGGGAGATCCAGGACAGAAGTGATCCCTAGGTGACAAGGGACTACTTTTCCATTTCTCCAGCTGGGTATGCAGCCTGGCTGGCCTGTGTGGTAAGAGTCTGTATCCTGGCAAGGAGCATTTACTGAGCATGTAGTACGTCCTTGGCCCTGGGTTAAGCGCCCACCATACATTCTCTACTGTTTTAAAATGACCCAGTTTGGCAGTGGTGGCACATGCCTTAATCCCAGCACTCAGGAGGCAGAGACACGTGGATCTCTGAGTTTCGAGGCCAGCCTGGTCTACATAGTGAGTTCCGGGACAGCAAGGGCTGTTACACAGAGAAAATCTGTCTCGAAAAACAAACAATACAAAATAAACAAAAAGCCTTTGTGCAGCATACATGTTACACCCACTGAACAAATGACAAAACCACAGTTCTGAGGGGTTATTGCCAGCTTGAAAACACCTTGTTAATAGTGAGGATGGATCTCAACCCCAGTAAGAATAATGCCTCTATGGGGGGGTGCGGCAAAGCACTTTCTGTAAGGGGTTAGAGGTCAAATATTTTATTTAGGTTCTATAGATCATATAGACCCTGTCCCAGCTACTCAATATTCAACAACACAGCATCTAAACAAATAAATACAGCTGTGTTTCAATAAAACTTTATTTGTGGATACTGATATTTGAATTTTATATAATTTTCTGGTGATGTTAGTCTATGGCTTTCTTATTTGTTTGTTTACCCCCTCAACCATTTAAAAATGTAAAAACTCAGCCAGGTGGTGGTGGCAGCGCACGCCTTTAATCCCAGCGCTCGGGAGGTAGAGGCAGGGTGTATCTCTGTGAGATTGAGGCCAGCCTGGTCTACAAGAGCTAGTTCCAGGACAGGCACCAAAGCTACAGAGAAACCCTGTCTCAAAAAACCAAAAAAAGTAAAAACTCAAAGACAGTGCAGAAACATGATTTAAAATAGCTTTGAGTACTAAGTGTGGTATTCTAGCAGAGACAGGTGGATCTCTGGGAATTTGAAGCCAGACTGGTTGTCATAGAAAGTTCCAGGACAGCCAGGCTGCATAGTGAGACCCTGTCTCCAAAATTAAAGGTTTTGGCATCTGTAGTGGATGCTGAATTCAGGTTTGCCCATTTACCACTGCAGACAGCACTGCAGCTCTAGAAGCAGTGGAGAGTGAGCAGGAAGGGGGCATGCAGCCTGCACCTCAGCAGTGGAAGAGAGTGAGCATGGGATGGCCAGGCAGCCTGCACCTCGAATTGCTTGCAACACTGGGAATGACGGTTAACCCACTATTTGGTAGTGTTGGACCCACCCCACCCCCCTTAGAGAAGAAGGAACTAAGGTACATAGAGGTTAAATAGCTTACCGAGGTTATCTAACTGAACAACTAGGAAGGGAAGTCAGGATTTGAACCTAAGCTAGACAGGATAGGCTGTGCTTCACCATGCTGGACTGGGGTAGTGCAGCCTGGGCCCAGAGCCAGATTGTCTGGGTTTGAATGCAACAATGCACTCCCCTTAAGCCCTTGGCATTGAGTCTGGAACACATTAAGAGTTGATAAATGCTAGCTGTTAATATCATTAAGACTACTGTTCAACTTCTGCACTAGATGTGTAGCCTTTAGAAAGCCTCTGCCTGTCTAGGTTTTGGATTAGGTCTCTAGATAGCTTCAACATCTTTTCATTCCTATGAGGTGCTGGTGGGCTCCCTGTTTTCCTTGGACCTCAAGCTGAGATTAAATCTCTTGAGCCAGTCTTGAAGGAATCAGGATCTTGGCTGGGAGCCACACAAGAGCCACAGGGGGGTGAAACGGAGTGGAAGGGAGGTACCACACAGGACACTGAGGGCTGGTGGCTGGCTGGAAGCTCTTTTTCCTCCAGCTACATAGCCCAGATGTACTACACTCCCCTGTAATTCAATCAGGCAAGGAAGGAGCCCCTATTTAAATCTGCAGCTAACATCAAATTTATCCTTTGGTTTCCATCTGATGAACGAAGTGTAGATGGAAGAAAATCAAGGCACAGAGGCCAGGGCCAGGGAGCCCCTGAGCATAACTCCTTTTGACGTTTCCCAGGGCTCTGTTGCTCTGGTGGCCGCGGGCTGCAGTGAGTCGGTGTCTAGGAATGCAGGCAGGAGGCTGGGGGCCTTCTCCTCTTCCCTCTCTTCTCACAAAGGATATGGTGGGTGGAATAGTGGGGAACTAAGAAGAGGATTCCTCAGCGCCACATGAGTGCCCCTCACCCGGAAGTGCAGCAGCCATCTCCCTAAACTCTGGGCTGCAGCGGAAACCCCTCCCTGCTGGAATCTATCTGATCCCCATAAATCTGGCTTTCAGGAGGTGCCTTTAAAGGATTGATCACCAGATGTAGCGAATGGCTGGTTAGTCAGATGCTGGCTACTCATAGTGAGATTCCTTTAGGCCAACTTCAAAGGGTCCAAACCACTCAGAACCAGGAGGTGGAAAGCCACACTGGGGGATACACTTTCCCTTTCTGTCCCAGAAAAGGGAGCTGCTCTGAAAGGTTCAAGGAGCAGCTGGGAGGGACCCAACAGTCACAGATGCGCTGATCTCCTGTGCATTTCACGGTTTGGAAATGAACTGCCCAGAACCAGCCGAAACTCCAAGGTGCCTGGATTTGGTACAGGCTGAAGAACAGTTTTCAGAGCTGAGAGCCTCCAGAGGTCATCCTGGCGAGCTGTGGTGAATGAATGGATCACCCCATCCTCTGCCTGCACGAAGCTTCAGACAAATCAGCTGAAACTCAGCGACCTGTGTTTGCTGCACGAGGCCCTCTGTTGGTGTGGAGGACTCCAAGCAGGAAAAGGTTGCTGCTTGCTTGCTTGCTTGCTTGCTTGCTTTACATGGTGCTGGGGACTACTTGAGCAGGCTGGGTGAACATTCCACCACTGGGCTATAAATTCATAGCTCCTTTTCTTTTTTAAAGAAAAATTTAAATTTTGAAACAGGATCTCAGAATGTCAAGCTGTCCTTGAACTTGTAATCCTCCTGTTTCAGCCTCCTGGGTAGCTACAGGCATACATATCATGGCTGTCTGGGGACCTGCCTCTTAATCCTTGTTGCTAAACACAGCTGTCCCCCTGAGCAGACCATCTAGTCTCTGTTCTTCCCCTCTCCAGCTCACTTTCTAGATTTTGGAAGAACCTAGAAAGAACACTTACAGCATGCCCTGATAGCTTTATGTCAACTTGATACAAGCTAAAGTTATCTGAGAGAAGGGAAGTTTAATTAAGAAATTAACTTCATACTCGGGGTGTGGTGGTGCACATCTTTAATCCCAGCACTCAGGAAGCAGGATCTCTGAATTCAAGGCCAGCCTGGTCTATCTTGAGTGAGTTCCAGGACAGCCAAGCCAAGATTACACAGGGAAACCCTGTCTTGAAAAAACCCAAACCCAAACCCAAAGAAGAAAGGAAAAGAAAAATGAAAGAAAGACAAAAAAATGCCTCCATAAAATAGTGCCGTAAGCAAGCCTGTAAGGCATTTTTTTAGTGACTGATGGGGGAGGGGGAGGGGGAGGGCCCAGTTCATTATGGGTGGTACCAGCCCTGGGCTGGTCCTGGGTCTAAGAATGTAGGCTGAGCAAGCCATGAGCAACAAGCCAGTAAGCAGCATTTCTCTCGTCCTCTGTATCAGCTCCTGCTCCAAGATCCTGCCCTGTGTGAGTTCCTGTCCTGGACTTCAGTGATGGACTACAAAGTAGAAGTGTAAACTCATAAACCCTTTCTTCCCAACTTGTTTTCTGGTCATGGTGTTTCCTCACAGCAACAGAAACCCACACCAGGACACCAGAGGACTCCCCTCCAGGCTCATCTGTTTCACTTTTGGAGTAGTGTGACAAGAAGCAGGGATGAGGGAGCATGTGCTTTCTGCTGTTCACACACCGCTTCACCTTCACAGAATTCCTCAGCACGAGTCCCTCACACACATCCCATCCCCCTCGGTGCCGTCATCCCACCGAAAAGTCTGGCAGGAACACCACACCAGGACCGGAGGCTGTCACTTTAACTATTCCACGAGATAGGCCATTTTGACCCTATCCTGCCCTGACCACAACTGGCTTCCCTCGGGTGCCCCCAAACCTCTGCTCTTAGCTCCTCCCACAGCCTCCTATGCCTTCATCTGGCTGCTGTCTTTTCTTTCTTTCACCCAACTATAATGGAACACTCACCCCCTCTGGGTTTCAGCATGTCTCCAAGCCCTCCACACACAAGCAAGTTCTGTGTCCATGTGTGTCCACCACTCTGCTATATCAGGCGAGATGAGGTAGGTGCCAGGTACTAGGTTTTGGCACAAGACAAGCCTAGCCATGTGCTCCGTAACTATGACTCTAGACTCTCCATGTGGGTGTGACTACAGTCCCAGAGGGTGGACAGTAACATCTACAAGGCATGCTCACTTCCCAAGGATTTTAATCCCTCACAATGGTGGGGCACGGCAAGCCAGCTCAGAGGTGTCAGGCAATCCACCACATTTACATGGATGGAAGTACAGGGCTGAGGTAACAGCAGCAACTGCTGATCTTAAATCTCAAGGCCTTTCTCCTCCACAGACCCAGTCAAAGATTTGGGAACAGGGCCTGCACTGGTGGATGTGTTGGGTCCCGCCTTCTGGTTTTTTCCCTCCCTACATTTGTACTGTGAAGATAAAAATGAAAGGGTAACAAACTCCTGGGAAACCCCCAAGAGAACTGCATGACCAGCAAGCCCCTGAGAACTAGAAACATCCACTTCCTGCAGAGCCTAAGCAATCAGCTCCTCTCCCAGGGGTTCACTGCCCACCTGTCCATCATCTGCCCAGAACTTGTATGGAGTCAGCAAGATCATACACTTACTTTTTTCAGGATCTCTCTTTCCCTGTTTAAAACAAAACAAAACAAAACAAACTGGGCCAGTCAGTCACTTCTATGTGTTTTTCCCTCTCAGATCCTCATCAGGACAGGCACGGAGATGGAGGGGGCAGCCACTAGACTCTGGGTATGACCACCCTTCTCCAGTCTCTCTAGAGCTACAGCAGGGGCTCCACCACTGTGTGTGCTTTCCAACTGCCCCCTTTCAATGTATTAGGATTATCTAATATCTCACACATCATATAACTGGGTGCAACTGTACATTTTGGGTTTTCTATTTTCCATTCATACTTTTGACTTAGCTTCCATCCAGAAGCCAAGCTGTATTCTCTTTCTTCCTGTGACAGCTGATGAATGTGATGCCTTGATCAGGGATGGTAGGGCAGCTTGAGCCCAGGAGCTCACAGTCACCCAGAAGTAGTGGGTACTTAGTTTTCACACTAGGAAACATGGAGTTCCTTCCACAAGGCAGACACAGAGGTGAGCTTGGTATGCACGCACACATGGTCACTAAATTCCCATGCTGGGGGTTGTCACCTCCTTTTTACATAGGAAGAAATGAAGGCTTTTCTTTAATTGAGATGTCCTTTCAGAGAGGCTCCTGTATAAGAACTGGCAGGGCTGGGATTTAACTTGAGTATCCAGGTTCAAAACACTGAAGTTGTCACAAACAGCTATTCTGTGCTTACTTCTTGATCACAGTGGTATTTCTTAAGGTGTGGCGGAAAGAACAGCGCCCAGTACACAGCACCACAGTTTCTGAGGCTGGGGGAAGACCGAGTAGTTGTGGTACACACTGAAGGCCGAGGACGCTGCTTTCTTCTTTCCAAGCACTTCTCCAATTGATTTCATCTCCCTGCCACGCTAACCCTGGAGGCGGACAGAATAACTATCGCTCCCTCACTGCAAACATGAATGTACAGAGAGATGCTCATTTTATGCTGAAGGCTGCTTGGTTACTGTCAGGGTTAGGGTTGCTTAAGCCTCGACTTACTGGGGATTTTTGCCTTCCTTGTGCTGCTATTACTCATTTGAAACTCCATGGCTACTGTCACCTTCTTTTTGCAATGACACTGTATGGAAGAGGAGCTTAGGAGACATGGTCATCCTGTTCCAACTGGAGTTGCAGAAGTGACTCAGTGATAGAGCTTTTCGAGTATGCAGGAGGCCTTGGGTTCCACCTCCAGCAACACATACATGCACATATATGTAAACTCAAACAAATGCATACTGCTAACTTCAAAACCCACTGTCACATCTACAAGAGTCAGTCACGGAGGAGGTGGGAGTTAGACCTCTCAGCCAATCATGTGTTTCAGAGCACTGTCAAGAAGGCGGAGGCAGATGATGATGCCAGAGACACAGAAGGAAAAAAACCTAATTTAAGTCTGACATGGGATGCTTGAAGCTGTTTGGTAATCGTGAGGAGAATGAAAACGGGAGAATTGTGCTGCGGCACATGCCTTGCATTCAGGAGACAAAGACAGGAGGATTTCTGTGAGTTTGAGGCCAGTCGAATCTACATCCACGACAGCCAAGACTATGTAGAGAGACCCTGTCTCAAATTCCTGCCCCAACCCAAAGAGAGAAAACTTGGTAGCACCTCTCTAGCATGACTCAGAGAGAGAAGGGGGGCGGTTCTAACGTTTGGTGAGGGTGAGAGAGACACAGCAGAGTGGACTGCTATGGCAGCAAAGGGGAGGGACTTTGATGGTTTAATACTCCATCATATTATAGACAGAGGTCTTTCCGTTTGTTTGTTTTGAGACAAGGTGTTCTCTGTGTAGCACTGGCTGTCCTAGAATTCACTCTGTAGACCAGGCTGGCCTCGAATTCAGAGGCCTGCCTCTGCCTCCCGAGTGTTGGGACTAAGGGCGAGGAGACAGAGGTCTTATTACACTGTCCATCTCAGAAGAAAAGCTTGCACAGCAGAGAGGATGAGGGTGCACACGAGAAGGACTTCATTCATGCTCTCTGAAACATCATCTCACAAGGTGCTACTCACCGAGCAAACACTCTGACACCGCTCCATTCTAGGCAGTGTGCGAAGCCACGCAGTGTGCGACGCCACGGGGCACAAAGGTAGATTAGATATGGTTCCACCCTTGGAAAACTATACTTGAAGACTACGGCTGTGTGTGCAAACAAATACGACAAGGGCTATAACTCAAGTATGAGGAAGATTAACAAGGAGGGTGAAAAAAGTATCTGATTGGTGGGGACGGACATGGGGTGGGGTTCCTCCAGAGGACAAGCTGTATCAGCTGACAGAGCATGATTGCCACACAGACAAGAGACTTCTAGCTTGAAGGAACAATATGACCCTGAGCCTATCCACTAGCAACAATGTAGTTGATATGTAAGCAGTAACCATAGAAGAGGGGCGGATGGTGAGCGATGATAGATCACTAAAGACCAGACCCCTGGGCAACTAAATATACACACAGGCAATGAAGGGTTATCAGAAGCATTTAAGCAAGTAGAGGGTCCCAAAGTCTAGGGACCCGCTAATATCTGTTTCTAATATCTGAAACACCAAGGTGTTGTCTGAGCTCAAGTCTACAGATAGCTGTGTTATGTTCACACCAAGTTTGTTTGCCAAAGTGTTTACCACCAGTAGACTATGTCTTTGTTCTGAGGCCACATCTCTATGAACCTGGCTATTTTAACCACTGACATTTATCTGTATGGCTGTGAGCACTTAGAATCAAGTGGTGGCCCCTGTAGATAATCATCCACTATTCTGTGATACTAGGAAATTCAGGGGCTGGGATGTGGCTCAGTGGTAGAATGTTTGCCTAGTACTCATGAAGTCTGGAGTGGATCCTCAGTACTGAAAACAAACAAAAACATCACAAGAAAAGGGCTGGAGAGATGCTCAGTGGTTAAGATGCAGCAGATCTGGGTTTGATTCCCAGCACACAAATGTCTGTAACTCTAGACCGGGAGATCTAATGCTCTCTGTGGGCACCAGGCATGTACATGATGCACGGACATGCATAGAGGCAAAACACCCATACACATGTTTAGGTATGTGTGTGTGTGCCTGTTGAGTTTATGTGTGCCAGGTGTGTGCAGGTGTTCATGGAGTCCAGAGTGCGTCAGAACCCCCAGAACTGGAGTTAGGGGGTTCTATTGTAGGTGCTGGGAACTGAAACCAGATTTTCTACAAGAGCCACAAGCGATCTTAACCACTAAACCATCTCTCCAACCCCTATTTTAAAAAAAAAAAATAACAGCAGCAGCAACAACAAAAACCCTCATAAAACAACAGCAAAAAATGTTGGACATTCAGTGTCAAAGGCTTCATTCACGTGGACATTCTTCTCCTGGATGCATCAGGAGGAAGAAATCCTTTTGCTATACCAGCACATCTGAAGGCAATGGCAGCCGAGTCCGTAAAAGACCTGAGATCCTTCCCTGGTTAACAACAGCTTACTGTGTGATCTCACCAAGGCTTTAAACCTCTCTGTGCTTCAGTTTCTTATTTGATAAAAGGATTAAGGTGAGAAACCACACCCATTAGGTCAATGCTGAAAGATGCCATGGTAGTCAGAGGAAGGCCAGCTGCTAACCACCCATACATAGCCTTCTCTACAGTTGGCATCTTGGTGAATGAACCTAAACTGGGCCTAGGTTTCGGCCCTTCGGTCTAGCAGCAGACATACCCCAGAGAAGTGGAGACACACTGTGACTGACGGTTTACCAACACCACTGTCTACCTACACAATGACAAGAGAAATCAGCACAGGGAGGACTCTGAGACCTATGCTGGGCATCGCTGGGCATTATAGTACACACACTTAGAGCTCCAGTCAATTGGGAAGCTGGGGCAGAAAGATCAACCAAATCAAACCTTAGGGCTTAAAACCAGCCTGGGTGACAGAGTGAGACCCTATGTCAAAAACAAACAAACAGACAAATAACAAACAAAACAAAGCTTGCATGGCTAACTTGGACATCAGAAGGCTGCTTTGTATGCATGGACAGAGATTTTTTTCCCTCTGGGATGTAATGAGTTGGTCAAACTAGCTCTGTTTCCATATAGAATCCAGCCTGGTGGCAGCCATGGCACCGTCAGCGACTTTCTATAGGCGCAGCGATGACTCTGCCTCACGGCCTTTTCACTTCTACCTTGCTGCTGGCCACTTATTTACTCATTTTTACTTTTGTGTATGTCTTAGTTAGGGTTCCTATTGCTGTGTAGAGACACCATGACCATGGCAACTCTTATAAAGAAAACATTTAGTGGGGTGGCTTACATCTTCAGAGGTTTAGGCCCTTATCATCATGGTGGGACATGGCGGCATGAGGACAAACGGAGTGCTGGACTTGAGAGCCCTACATCTCGGTCCTGGCAAAAGGAAGTGAGCCGACTTACTAGGCATGGATTAAGCATATATGAGCCCTCAAAGCCCACCTCCACAGTGACACACTCCCTCCAATAAGGCCATACTTGCCCCAACAAAGTCACATCTCTTAATAGTGCCCCTCCCTTTGGGGGCCATTTTCTTTTAAATCACCAGTTTGTTTTACTGTTTTTTTTTTATGGCAGGGTCTTATGTATCTAATGAAGCCCTGAGAGTGTGATGTTCTGAGTCAGTACATGCTGTTGACTTGAGACAACCATTCAAGGACAAAGTCTCAGACCCATGGGAAATTATTAAAGCCTCACTGTCCCCTAACCCCTCAATGAGGCTCAGAACGGTGACAAAGTCCCTCTACTCGAGTATGAATGGTGACAGTGTGTGCAGCAAATGTCCACCATAGCTCCCTACCTGGATGTTTACGGCCTGGAGTCAGCTCCTCTACAGAGAACAACTAACCCTGCCTCCTCATTCAGCTCTATATAATAACCCTGATTGTTTAGCTGAATACAATAACTGCCTCCTTGTTTATCTGTATATAATAACTCCACTTCCTTGTTCGGCTATATAAAATAACATCGCCTCTCTGTCCAACCCTATATAATGAACCCACGGGAGCCTAGTCCACCCTATCCCAACTTTTCAGTACACATGTCTGTCATTTCTTCATTTCCTTGTTGCCCTAGACAGAGTTTTAGGATTCAAGCCATAGCAACCCTCGTAGCTGAAGAGGACTTATCTTTAGTGTCAACTTGTCACGAGTTGGTGTCCTCTGGGAAGAGGGAGCCTCAACTGATAAAACACTTTTCCTCAGATTGCCCTGTAGATAAGTCTGTGGGAGCATTTTCTTGATTAATGACTGATGTGGGAGGGATCCATCCACGGTGGGTGGTGCCACCTCTGAGCAGCTGGTCCTGGGTTATAAAAGAAAGCAGGCTGAGCAAGCCCTGGAAAGCAAACCAGAGCACAGAGCTCCTCCCTGCTCTGCTTCAGTTCCCATCCAGGTGGCTTTTGGTCATGGTGTCTATTGCAGCAATAGAAAGCACACCAGAGGAATGTGCAAGGCCCGTTTCCGGTGTCACACATGCTATTTCACTTGTGTACCCCCCCACTGTAACACTAGCAGGTAGGACACAAGTTAGCATCTCCAATTAGGAATGAATTAACAACTGGTCTGAGCATGGAACCTAGAAATAAGGAGGTGAGACAAGAAGTCACAGAAAGTACCTGCAGTGTGTAGCCAGTCAACGGCAGAGCCAGGATGTGCCCCTGGAGTCTGGGCCTTTACTACATGCTGCTGCTCTCATAGGCTGATCTTTAGCTCGCAGGCACAAGCTTTATTTTGAAGGTCTTAGAGAACTGCCATGTATTCGCCATCCCCACCACAAGCCAGCTACGGCATAAGTAAAAGACGCCATTCAAGTATTCCATTGTTTCCACTCTATGTTTGACAGTATCTTCTGCTAGTGCTGTATTTTGCAGGTAAATTATTTTGTTTTAGCAGTGCTCAGGACTGAACTCAAAGCCCTGTGCATGCTGGGTACATAGTCTACCACTGAGATATAGATATACCCTCCCCTACTCCTGACCCAAAGGTAACAGTAACACTGCCAAGCAACAAAGTAGCTTACTACTGGTTGGGACTGAGAGTTTGCACATTCTAGACAATTTAGACTTGGTGTGGACTAGAGCAGCTGGACTTATTTTCCCCTGCTGCCTTTCTTCCCAGAGATTCCGGGCACCCAGGACTTGCTCCTGTCTGGGCTGTACCTACAAATGCAGCTCAAGGCTACTGGAGAACAGGCTCTCGGGCCTCTTCACTGCTCCCCACTGCAGGTTAGCCCCTCTGAAGGCAGAAGACAGGCTTATCTTCTTATGCAACCTTACAATTCTCCAGAACCCAGTGTCTGGCCCAATTCCTCCCTGCTGTTTATGGGAACTGCAGCCACAGCCCGCTAAGGGAAGGATGTGGAAAAGCGGAAGTGCAGGAAAGGCCGCACTTACATCACAGGTCGGGCAACTCTTTCAACGGCTTGTTTCTTACGCCAATGATGTGTCGGTGGTGACACAATGAGGGACAAAATGCCCAGAAGTCCCTGAGGTCCCTTACCATGAGATGTCACAGGGTATTATAAAGGAAATCATTGCACAAATCTAAAACTCCAAGAGACGCGTCAGATAAAACTGAAAGCTCGGATGGGGAACTGATCAGTATCCTTCAAGGGTGAGGAATACTGGTCTCTGAGCCATCCAGGGACAGACCTGACCTATGAACAGAAGCTAATTAGGCAAAAAGAGGGAGCTGGCATTCCAGGCCCAGGGCACAGAACAATACAAGCCTCGTCAGCAGGAAAGAGCAGAGGGGTTCAAGTGCAGAAAGCAGGAGGCCCTGGACACACACCGCTGTGGAAGATAGTAGAACAGAGCATGTGCAGATCCTTTTCAACACTGGGGAGCCCTGTGCATGCCAGGCAAACACTCTGCCACGGAGCGGCAGCCTCAACCTGGTTTTTTTGTTCGTTTGCTTGTTTGTGTTTTTGTTTTTTAATGTGTTTCTGAGAGTTGCAACTGAATGAATGTATATGTACCACACGTGTGCAGCGCCAGAGAGGACCAGCAGAGGGTGTCAGAACTCTAGAACTAGTTACAGACAGTTGTGAGTTGCCATGTGGGTGCTGGGACTGAACTCAGGGGCCTCTGCAAGTGTTCTTAATCTCCAAGCCATCTCTCCAGTTCCCAGATTTTTTTGTTTAAAGATTTATTCTATTTTTTTGAGACAGGTTTTCTCTGCATTAAAGCTCTGGCTGTCCTGGAACTCATTCTATAAACCAGGCTGGCCTCAAACTCACAGCGATCCACCTGCCCCTGCCTGCCAAGTGCCGGGGTTAAAGGTGTGCACCACCACTGCCCGGCTATTTTACTTTTAATTATGCATGTGGGTGGGCATGTGCACGTGAATAAGCTGCCTGTGGAGGGCATGGATGTCAGGTCCCCTGCACCTGGAGGTGCAGGAAGTTGGGAGCTCCTTGACATGGGTGCTGGAAACCCAACTCAGGTCCTCTGCAAGAGCAGTCTATGCTCTTAACTGCTAGGGCATCGCCCCCTCAGATATTTTGTGTGTCACACACTTTGGCTGCTCTGGAGAGAATGAGTGGCTTGGGAAGTGGGAGAGTGGGAGGGGAGGCGGACAGCTTGGGATGGGCAGGAGAATGAGAAACAGAATGAAGTGAACACATTCATAAACAGTGTACGCTGGAGATAGAACTGAGAGGCCGAGGCTAGAGATGACTCAGAAGCTAAGGGCACTGCCTGCTTTTCCAGAAGACTCAAGTTCAGTTACCAGTGCCACAGCAGGTGTCTCACAAGCACCTTTAACTCAAACTCCAGGGGATGCAATGCCTTCTTCTGGCCTCTGAGGGCATCCCCACCCATGTGGTACATATTGCTCACACACATACACACACACAAATACAAATAATAAAAATAAATCCTGGTCCAGGCATGGTGGCGGACACCCTTAATCCCAGCCCTTGGGAGGCAGGAGCAACCTGGTATAGAGTGGGTTCCAGGACAGTCAGGCTATATAATAAGACCAAACCTCAAAACTAACTAACTAAATCTAAAAAAAAAAAAAGACAAAGACAAAAACTGACAGAGGCTGGGTCATGAAGAACGAGAGAACGAGGAAGTAGAAGTATTGGGACTTTCATTTGTGACCTAGGTAGGTGATGGAGTGTGGTGTCCATCATTAGTGAACCAGGCTAAAGTGGGTGAGGGGCCAGTTTACGAGAGACTATGGTGAATCCCAGCTGAGTCCAGTGTATCTGGAAGACACCTAAATAGACATACCAAAGTGGGCCACACTGGTGTTTCCTATAAGTCCCAGCTACTTAGGTAGCCAAGGCACAACGACTGCTTGAACACAGAGTTTGAAAACAGCCTGGGCAACCCTGTAGGATTCCATTTGAAATCAGAAGAAGAACAGAACTGATAGATCAGGTAGCTAGTAGGACATACGAGGTCAGAGCTCAGTAAAGGGGCTGGGGCAGAGGAGCTCATCTCAGGGTCTGTGCGGCGGACAGCGGAAGTCAGAGCTGTTCAGGAGGCAGCCTGGGGAGAGGAACACACCTAGGAGTCACACCACAGGCCTGGGAAGATAAGAAAACTGCAATTACCAGAGAGGCTGGGCATGCAGAAAATGGGGGCATGCAGAATGTCATGGAAGTCAAAAGCTGGGTGTGATGATTTAGGCCGAGAATCCCAGCACCAGGAAGCTGGCGAGTGTGGCTGTGGTTGTGGTCAGCCTGGACTATGTAGCTAATTCTAAGCAAGTCCCAGAAAGACAGAGACCATGTTACACACACACACACACACACACACACACACACACACACACACACACAC
>LOJH01010278.1:1066-27179 GCA_001685095.1 Ellobius talpinus
TTCTTTATTGTCTCTATTTCAGTTTTCAAGTCTTGAATAGTTTCTTTCATATGTTTGATTGCTTTTTCTTGTATTTCTTTAAGTGATTTGTTAATGTCTTCTGATTTTTTTTGTCTTTTCCTCCATTTCTTTGAGGGAATTTTTCATTTTCTCTTTAAGGGCCTCAAACTTTCTCCTAAAGTTATGTTTTAGATTATCTTCTTCTTCATCATCGATATTTGGTTGTTCAAGTCTTGCTGTTGTAGGGCCACTAGTTTTTATTGGTGTCGAATTGTTCTTTGTGGTATTGCATATGTTCTTACCTTGTCTACCCATCTTGTCCACTGTTTGGTATAGTTGGGGCTGTCTGTGTAGGTGCTCAATCTTCCAGGTGCCAACGGATCCAAGGCTCAGATGGTTGCTCCTCATGGTACAGTCCAGGCCATGATTCCAGTCACCCTGTTGGTCACTCTTTGTTCCTGGAGGTCACTCAGTGCTCACAGGGTAGCTCTGTAACATGGGGGGGCTTTGGGCCTGCTCCCATGGAGTCGCTTGTTTGGGCCTATTTTCACTGAGGTTGCTGCCTTGGGCCTGCTCTGACAGAGGTTGCTGGCTCAGGCCTACTAACTCAGAGGACACTGATTCATGTCCTGTCTGGCACAGACCTGCTCATTCTGCAGTACCTCTGTTGAACCTGCTTCTATGGAGATTGTTGCCTCAGGCCTGCTCCAGTGGAGTTCACTGCCTCAAACCTGCTCCTTTGTAGGTCACAACCTCAGGCCTGCTCTGAATGAGGTACCTGGCTCAGGCCTGTCCCTACAGATGTCCCTTGCTTGAGCCTGCTTTCTTGGAGGTCCCTGACTCACGCCCAGTCCTTCCGAGGCCTCTAATTAGGGCCTGCTCCCTTGGCTGTGGTTCCCTTGTACCTGCTCCTGTGGAGTTTGCTGCCTCAGGCCTGCTCCAGCTGAGGTCACTGGCTCAGGCCTGTTTTCATAGATGTCCCTGGCCTGGGCCTGCTTCCTCAGAGGTCCCTGGGTTGGGCCAAGTCCTGCAGAGGTCCAAATTTTGTTTAATTGTGAACTCAAGTCTTGGTCATTCATTGTAATTTAATTGCAGCTTCTTGGTGTTGTGGTTGCTTTTCATTTTGGTATTTTATTTACTGAAAATTTCAAGGAAATACAGATAGAACTGAAGTTTTCTCAACCCCAAGTCAACATTTACTGAATTATAAGTAGTGAACAGAACCATACTAACTACTTTTATAGAGCATTTCTAATGAATGCTTATTGAGGGGCCCTGTGAGATAGCATAATTTATTTATAAGGAACCAAATTTCATGAAACATTAAACAATATGCCCAAGGCCTCACAGCTATCGTATCCTAGAACCACAATAGGAATTGAGGTATATTCTGTCAAGAAACCTTACTCTTAACCACTATGCTACACTGTCTTATGCAAAATTGTTTCCATTGGGGTTAAAGTCTATTCCATTACAAAGTTAGTATCAATAGGAACTCTGGTTTCAGAGAAAAAACTTATATACATTAAAATTATCAGTCTCATATGATCCTATGAGCTGATGACTACTCCTAGTAATAAAAGCACATATCCACCACAGAGAGTCTTACTCATCAGTATTCACACAGGCTTTATTCATAATAGTCCAAACTGGAAGTGATCCAAATTTCTGTCAACAGTAAATTGTGGTATATTTATACAACAGACTGCCATTCAATGAAAACAAATTGTTGATACACATAACATGATGAATTTCATATACATAATGATGATTGAATGAAGTTGCATACAAACATATACTGTTAGAATCCATTTATAAGTAATTTATGAATAGGGGAATATAAACTTTGATGAAAAAAACAAAAAATCTGGAGAGAGATTGACCATAAACCATAGAAAATAACTTTCTTAAGAAAGAGAATATGATTGTGATATGGTATACATAGGTCAACCAATGAACCATATGCTTATGATCAATTTATTTCAATCATTATAAACTATAAACCCCAATAAAAGGCAAAATGGGGGAGCAATAAGAAAACTCAGTGAGCAAAGGTGCTTGAAGAGCTGAGATTGAGCCCCTTGGCCCATACGGTAGACACCAAGAACTGATTCCCACGAGTTATCTTCTACACATGCATACAAATGTTAAAAAATTAAAAATGTTCAAAATAAGATAAAATAAACAAAGAATAAAAGCAAAATTTAGCCCTCAAAATAATGTTAACATAGTTTTCAGGGGTGAAAAAATATTAATTCATTACTAGGTCAGGCTTTCAGAATCACTGGAATCTGCTCTGCGTAGACTAGAATGAACTTTGAAGATACACAGTGGAACTCATGAAATGTGCCTAGCTAGGCACTTCTAAGCATTTTAGCCAAGAGTGCATTACAAAGGGTATTGGAATCCAAGCCTATCTCCCAGAGAATGATTGTTAAGTTCTGTGAGGTATGCTCATGGGTTTTCATCTTTGAAATACTGTTAGGAAATTGACAAGAAGGTGTGAACAGTAAAACTCTCCTAGCTAGCTGAGGTGTCCCACATGCATGCTCTAAAGGGCATAAAGATCTGGTTTTTGTTTGTTTGCTTGTTTGTTTGTTGACTCCTTGTTTAAAAAGGGGCTTTAGAAATAGACTGAGGGCGCTTAATGCTACTGACCATTATTCTATGTTATTTGGAGTTTCATTATTAAATAAAAATGCTTTTTTATCTTCTAAAACAAAAACACCCTGCCCTCACTATTCACATGGCTTGCATCCATCCTCATTCATTCGCATTTCTGGTGTCTTTTTACAGAGGCCTTCCTTGACCATCTTATATAAAATATTCACTTGCTATTTCTTGGTATATTTAAATTTTGATTAATTAATTATTAGTGTGAATATGTGTAGTAGGGGTGTGTGCATATGCCACAGTATGCCTGTGGAAGTCAGAGGACAACCCCTTCTTTATTTTGGTGGGCTCTCTCTTGTTGTTTCTACCATGCTGCCTGCTCTAGGCTAGCTGACCCGTGAGCATCTACCTGCCAACACACAGAAGTGCCTACCATTGCATCAGCCTTTTTTTTAAACCAGTGCTCTTGAGAATGAACTCAGGTCGTCAGGCTTGCAAGGCCTGTTGAGGGATCTCACCAAACCTCCTTCCTATAATTTTGTCCAGGATGATATCCCCAAAGTCTCAGGTATCAAATACTTAATCCCCATCTTAGCACTATTGGGAAGTGGTAGAATCTTTAAGAGTTGAGGCCTTGTTGGAAGTCCTCAGTTACTGGGAATATGTCATCAAAGAGAATGGTGAGATCCCAGTTCCCACTCTTGCTTTTCTCTTCTGATTTCCAGCCATTCAGAGTAGCATTGTACTATCATGAATTCTAAATGTAATGTTCTGCTTTGACATAAATTCAAATTATTATAGCCTAGAACTTGTGAGACCATGAACCAAAATACATCTTCCTCTTTATAAACTGAGCATCGCTGATATTTGTTATATTATCAGAAGGATGACTAACAAACATATCTCACCTTACCTTGGCTTATTGTTTGTCATAGATCTTATATTATTCAGCATGGTATTACTCTATCTAGTTGTTTGTTTTTGTTCATTATTATAAACTCACTGAAGACTGAGACTTAACCTTTTTTGCTCAATTTTATATCTTCATTGCCTAGAAAAGTTTCTGGTACATGAAAGGTCATCAATAATTATTTATTAAAGTATTAAAATATGATGACCAATAAAGAAATGGAGCAATTACTTTGTTTTAAAAATGTTGAGAATTGGAACTAGGGAGGTGACTTAATCAGTGAAATGCTTTCCATGCAACCTTGAAAACCTTAGTTAAGTCTCCAGGACCTATGAGAAAATGATCTGGTAGCACGTGCTGAGGATGTGGAGGTAAGTAGATCTCTAGAGGTTGCTGGCCAACCAGCCTACCATGCTTGGTTAGTCCAGACACACGGGAGATTCTATATCAAAGAAAAAAGTGGATATAACCTAAGGATTGACACGTGAGGCTAACTTCTGGCTTCCCCATGCATCCACATGAATGAACATATATACTTGGACACAATTGTGCACATACACACACATGAATATGCATATACCTGTACACACACACGTGCACACACACACACCTGCTGTATCAGTTACTTTTATGTTGCTATGATATGACGCTATATCCAAGGCAACTGATAAAAGGAAAGTTTATTTTGGCTTATGATTTCAGGAGGTAAGAGTCCATCTTGGCAGAGAAGCATGGCAGCAAGTGGCAAGCATGAATGCAGGAACACGAAGATGAGAGCTTTTACTTCTTCAATCACAGATGCAAAACAGCATGAGCTGAATGTGGAGTGAGGCTAGATTCACTTTCTCCAGCAAGGTTCTTTCTCTTAAAGTTTCTGTGACCTGTTGAAGCATCACCACTAACTGGGGACCTATTATTAAATATAGGAGCTGCTCGGTTTTTTTTCTCTTTCCAACAACCATGCCCACACATACATTCACACAAATGATTATTTGTAAACAAAACAAAGACAAAAAATAAAAATAAGGCAACTGAAATTGCCTGGTGAGAGCAGGGACTGCATTTTACATAGAAATACGTCTGGATACTTGTGCTTAGAGTTAGTGAATTATACTGGGAAACACTGGGCATTTTTCCTGAATTATATTCATGGTAACTAATAAAGCAACCAATGATGAAGATAGGGTAAGTAAAGACCTGACAATCAGGCTGAATTTAGCTTCCTTCTAGTTGTTACTTTCTGCCATCTGGGCCATGAAGTTCAAATAGTCTCAGGAGTAAGGGCATATGCTTCAATTTATCTTTATGATAGAAGCAGAAAGTGGTGCTTTTCTCTGTGTTGACATCTGTCTGAGCTAGTCTCCTTTCATTCTGAAAAAGATCAATGCTACATGTGATAGAGGATTATCGTCTTTGCTACCCATAAGCTGCCTTTGATCCCTCTTATCTCTCTTTCTGAAAGGGTCGCACCATTTCACCACATCTGTAGCAACTTATAGCATTGCAAACAATGCAATATTTTAAATACAGTTACTCTACCCAACCTCTCACATATTTTTATGTTTTAGTGCCTTGAATGTTCTCAGATTTTCAGAAATGGAATGCCTGAATGTCACATTTCTAATTTAGGAAAATAAAAAGAGAGAAAGAAATGCTGTCACTGGAAAACATAGTCTTATACTCTAGCTCTTTTCTCCTAGCATGGAGTGTGACAGATTCAACTTTTATTTTATTTTTTTAGCATTGTAACTTATGTTTACTCTCTCTAAGTAGATTATATTTTAGGTTTCCTATCTCCAATGTCCATGTGAGTAAGTTCATTTTAATTTGATTCAACAACTTTTTAATGAACTCTTGTTGGATGGAAGATTCTAGATAAAAATATTATGCACAGACTATATCAGCAGGTATGAGCATATGCTACTCTTGCAGAAGACTCCAGTTTGGTTCTTACCTCCCATTTGGGCAGTTTACAACCTCCTGTAATCACATCCCCAAGCCACTCAATGCCTTCTTTTGGTCTCTCTGGGTACCTGCACTCATGTGTACAAACACAAGCACATACATACACATAACTAAAAGCAGTAAAATAAATCTCTTTTTAAAAAATCCTCCACAACCTCTGCATGGATAACACAGACTGGAAGTGGGCTTGTTCTCAGTGCTTAAAGATCTGATGAGTAATAGGAATGAAGGCAAGCACACTATAGGATTCAGAGAGGCTTCCATGAGAAGGAAATATTTAAGTTGAAACTTGCAATGTAATTTTAAGGTAGCCATGGGAAAACTGAAAATGCTTGCAGCTTCTGCCATTAGGTGATCATGTTATCTTTTATTCTGCCATGCATGCTAGCCTTGTGGTCATACCAAAGTAGTCAGCTAGTGCCATATGAAGTTAACAAAGACGTCAGTGTCTAGAAAGAATTTTATGCTCTCAGTAAATTTATTTCACCATTTGACAAATATTTAAAGAGTGTATATAATGTCACACAGTCTCCTTGCTCATGGGAATATACTAATTAAAAAACAATCAAGAAAAAAAAACAATCAGGGACTTTTGTATTAAAGAGCATTTTATGCCTAGTAGGAGGACCAAAAATAACTAAATGAGAAAAATGCTAGGTATTGATTATCACTGAAAAAGAAATAAAGACTAGAAGATTTCCTTTTCATTAAGTTGGATGTTATTTAAGCTGAGGTATAAATTGCAAGAAAACCAGGTAAGTGAGAAATATTTCAGGATATTGTGATTTTTTAAAGGTGAATGACTTAAAGCAGAAAGAATTTGGCAAACTAGAGGTTAAGATAAACCACTAAGACAGATCACTGGGAAAAAAAGGAGGGATTGGAAGGTAAAGAAGTGTATAAGCAGAATTGTGTACCTTTGTGAACCTCCAGATTTTACTCAAATAGTGGAGAACATTTCTTAGAATTTCACTATCTAATATGGCAGCGACTGTTATATGTGTTTATTTAGAACTTACAATACAACTGGAACAAAATGAGATACACCTAAAGTTGGTCTAAAACAGTGCAATGTAAGGTATGTCAATAATAAATTTTAATGAACTACATACATATTGCATGTCGTCTTGAAGATTCTAGATTTCCTAGGAAGTGAAAGGGTGGTTGAGCTGGAGCTTTGCACTGATGCGGCTTTTATGAGTTGTCACCCAAGCAGGAATGGGACTTTTCATTGATACAGCTTCCATTGTGTCATGTACGCTCCTGCCATTCATCTCTAGCCATGCTCCTGTAGGGAGCCACAGTAAGGTCATTAATTCCCTGAGCTAATCTAGGTCAACTTGTCTATTTTGTCTATCAGTACATTACTTGTGGTAAACAGATGTTTGTTTATGTATCCACAGGAAAATTCATGCAACAAAAGATGAGAATTGAGGTATAAATTTAAGATTCATAATCATATATACATATAAATATACTCTGTGAGGCATATAAATATACTCTGTGAGAATAGTCCATCACCCAAAGATAGTTGATAGAATAAAGAATAGTGACAATGAGAGAACTCTAGGCCTTCAAACATAAAGTGATTGGATAAGTGTTGCAGAGTTACCTCATAAAGTAGCAATGTTTATAATGCAACCATGAGTACCTGAGTTCAAATCTCCAACATGCACTTCAAAACTGTGTATGACCATATATATACCTATAATCGCTCTACTAAAGGAGGATGGAGAAAGAAAGACAACTAAAGCTTGCTGGCTACCTAGGCTAACTAAAATACAGAGTCTTAGGGTCATCAGGTGACTGTCTCGAGGAAACAATATAGAAAGGGTTTTAAAAGACACCTGCTGTCCTCCTCTGCTATCTATCAGAATAAGCACAGACATTCACACCTTCACAAAAAATGTGCACACAGATGCATAACACACACACACACACACACACCAGTGACTGAATGAAAAAGGAGACTCCAACAAATGAGATAAGGGGACATCTGGTAATCTGTTAGTGAAAGACGGATGGTAATACAGAAGACAAAATACAGAAATCCTTAGTGTAAGGAAAAAGTGGTCCACTGAGTTGTGCTCAAGTGAGGAAGAGAAATAATTATTTTATTCATAACTGTTCTTGTTTGAAACCGATATGCCTATCACAGTCTTATGTGTTGAATGTTTAGCCCCGAGCTAGTATGGCAACTTTGGGAGGTGGTGAAAGTTTTGCTAGGTGCGACTGAGTTGAGCAAAGTAGATGAGTGGGGGCTTCTGTGCATCTTTGACTGTCGTACCTGATTTTCTTCTTGCTGCATGCAGATAAGCATAAAGTGAATAGATCCTGCAACATGCTTCCACTTCTGTGATGTCTGCTTTACAACAGGCCAAGAATCAACAAAAACAATTATTACAGATGGAAGCCTTTAAAACCATGAGCCAAGATCAACCTTTCCTCTTATGTCAAATATTTTATCATAGCAATGAAAACTCTATTACAGAATCGTGGAGAGCATTGATCTTAGTGAAATGATGGCAACATAAGTGTCATTAGAATAAGATGAGATGTGAGTGTAAGTAGAGACAGTGAAAATGATGACTCCTTCTGGGTATTTCCTGAGAAGAGTGCTTTAGTCACTGCTCTATTGTTGTGAAGAGACACCGTCAGCAAGACAACTCTTGTAAAATAAAGCATCTAATTGGGGGCCCACCTATAGTGACAAAGGTTAAGTCCATGTTTATGTCAGGGTGCATGATGGCTTGCAGGTAGGTGCTGGAGCAATAGTTGAGAGCTTTGTATCCTGATCTGTAGGCAGAAAAAGAGAAAGAGCATGAGCCTAGGCCAGTTGTGCACTTTTGAAACATCAAAGCCCACCCCCAGTAGCATACTTCCTTCAAATAGTTCACACCTATACAACAAGGCCATTCCTCCTAATCCTTCTAATCCTTTCAGACAGTTCTACTCCCTGGTGCCTAAGCATTCAAACATATAAGCCTATGAGGGTCATTCTGATTCAAACCACCACAAAGAGAAATGGAGGATTAGCTAAAGAAAAATGGAGTATTAAGGGGAGGTGATTTTTATGGTCATATTTTACAAAATGAAAAGTATATTGCAGTGATAGAGATGGCTTAGTGGTTAAGAGTACTTAATGTTCTTGCAAAAGATCTGAGTTCAGTTTCTAGCACCTACGTGGTGGCTCATGAACATCTGTAATTCTTATTCCAGAATATTGTTGGCCTCTTCTGACTCCCTCAGATACTTCCATACATGTAATGTACATATATACATGCATGCATTGCACATATACACACTAACATAAAGTTAAATAAACATTTTTAATGAGAGATACTATAGTATTTTAAATAATAAGGGAGGGATTCCACAGAAAGAAGAGAGTGCACAGGAGATAAAAGGATAATTTTGGAAATGAAGTGTTGAGAAATATAGACAGGGCTTTAATTAGAACAGCATCATGCTAGTCACTGAAGGAGTAGAAACAGTGAAAGACACAGATTATGGCAAGAATTATCTGACACTAGGAGCCATGAGTGGAGCTTATGACACAAGGACAGGCAAATGAGCTATTGCAGCTGATTTGAAGAGGATAGAAGTTGTGAAATAGCTTTGAAAATTGAAACACTAAACATATGAGGTTCTGAAAATATCCCCGGGCAATGCTGTATGCCATTTAAGATTTGAGTTTGTGCATTTAAGGCCAACATACACAGTTGTATGATTTCTTCCTGCAACTACCTAGAAATGACAGAAAGCTGAAAGAAGGTGCTCTTCATAATTTCTAGAGTGAGGGTCATAGACATACACTTGCATAGTTTATTTGTGTTACCTCACACTCATTTATATGGATTTGGCTTTTTTCTATATAAGACAATTACTACAGAAATCTGCATGTTTGCTTGCAGATTGTCTTTTTCTAAAAAGTATTATACTTCCTAGGACAATATGAAAAACATACTTTCAAACAGGAACTAATAGGTTTGCCCCACCTTTGCTTTAATTCTAATGTACATTTTGAACTGAAGTTGTCAAATATCATTTCTCCTTGTATATCAGGGAAACATTTAATTTAATGCTTTTTTCTTAATTTCGGGCTTTTAGTCTTCTACTTCAGCATTATTTCCTCCCCCACTTTATGCCATCTCTCTTTACCTTTGCATATTCCCATCACATTTTCATGGCCTTTCTGGTTCTTTAAAGTAGCTCTTACTCCTCTTTGACTCCTCTGTTCTTTCTCAACTTCTGCCTTCCTTTTCCTCACAGAGCTTCAGTAGATTCAGCGCCTACCACCTCATATATGAGTATATGCTTTACTTTTGTTAGCCCTTTCACATGGAATACATTCTCAGCAAGGTTCTCAATATGTTTTAACATTTATTTTTAGAAATTATTTTCTTCAAGTGGTCTAAACTTCACAAGTAGTATGCCTATTACTAGTAGGGAATTGCAATTAGAAATCCACTTTCTATTTGTTTTTATCTTTAAGTACTTTTAAGTGAGAATTTAATACATTCATAAAATTTGTTTTGGTAAAATCCACTCCATTCCCTCTAATTTAATTCCTCACCCATCCCTTCACTTCCTTTCCCTCCCAAATTCATGTTCTCTCTCTCTCTTCTCTCTTTCTCTTCCTCACAGAGTCCACTTATTGATGCCTCTGTGATATATATATTGTGAGACACTGTTCTCGAGGAGGAAAGGATAAATGCCTACTCACTCCAAACAGGAAGCTAATGACAAACAAAAGTGCAGATCCCACCAAAGTCTTGGTGAATTTAAGAAATTTATTGTGATTACTTACAGGAATATGGATGAGGGGTTATTTTATAAGCATATAAAAGCAATGATTCCAAGACATCTGTACAACCAAAGCCCACCTCAGCATGGGGTTAACAAAAAGTTAACAAAGTTAGAAAATTTGACAAAAACTGGAAACTTAGAATTTACTGCACAGCCTGCAGGCAGCTTAAAGGATGAAGAGTGTCCTTCCCAGGTTGGTCCAAGCTTCTCCAAGGCAGCTCAGACAGTCTGTGTTTCTTCTAAGCAGTTTTGTTGGTCTCAGCTTCATCCAGACAGCTGGATTTATCTAAGAGTCTTCTCTCCATAATCTTTACTGTTTTTTTTTTAACTCTTGGAGAGGAAGGGGTCCAATGAATTTGGTCAGTTTAAGGGACTTTCTGAAGCTATTTTGAGTTGTTTGCTTCCTGTCTTAATGAACGTCCTTGAGGTATTTCACCTCTCCTTAGAACATCCTGTTGTATGGCCTGGTTGTTGAGATCGTCTTTCAAATGCTTCCCCCAAGACGGAAGGTGTTAATCTCTGACAAAAGTGCTGCAGAACACACGATACATCCCCATTCTATCTCTTCTGGTTACTCTCCTATCCATTCACCACTTTTCCATTGCAATTTCATCTGCTGTCTCTTTTTACAAAAGCATAGTAAGTGGCCCAGAAACTGGTGATTAACTAGGTAATAGCTCTAGGTCAGAACCTGCTTGATACTGATTTTCAGCTAAATGGGCATAGTATTAAACTATCCCTAAATCCTTATCTTTACACAGGTAGATTTGTGCTTCTCTGAACTCTCATCGAAGAAGCCTCTTTTTGCATTATATGGCAATTAATTCAGAGAACCCTAGCAGGTCGAATGCAGAGATTAAGATACTGGAGTGCTTAGTTCTAATGGGATAGCTGAATCACATCCCTTACCTAAAGACTCAGGGATCATTCTGGAAGAGAGGATAGAAAGATTAAATGAGCCAGAGGTAGCAAACATATGCAGTGAAATAGCATTTTCTCACACATGTGAAGTCACAACATCTGGGGCTGCATGCAGAAGACTTATACAGGATCAGGCCAACCGTAATCCCAGCATGGATGGGAACGGGCTAATAAATTCCCACCTGTAGTTGAGAGGATGTTGGAAAATGATGGCTTCGAGGATGGGGAGAACAAGTTTTGTAAATACCTTCTCTTTAGCAATTCAGTGGAAAATAGGAAATTATTATTAGACACTCAGAAACAGTGTAAAGATAGGTACAAACTGTAGATATCATTGAAAATCTACTTTGATTTTCTTAACATCATATCTATAAGGACTCATCATACCATTGTTTATCTCCAGCATCACTCTTCCTACCAATGTTCACATTTTATTGGTGATAGGGGCTGGAGAGATGGCTCAATAATTAAAACCATTACCTGCTGTGGCAGAGGAACAGAGTTAAATTTTCAGCATCCATGTTGGGTAGCTCACAACCACCTGTAATCCCAGTTCCTGGATATCCAGCATCCTCTTTTGGCCTCCTGTAGCATGAATAATAAAAGCTGAGAGACAGATATTGGGGTTTAAGGTACAGATCAGAAAAGCAAAACAGCCAAACCACTAGAGAAGTCATACCTCAACCAAGGCTGGGTGACTGCAGACTGAAAGAGAGCGAGTTCCTGTCTCCTCCCACCTTATAGTCCTCTCTAGTGCTGGGATTAAAGGCGTGCACACCACTGTCTGGCCTCTATGGCTAACTAGTATGGCTGCTGGGATTAAAAGTGTGTGCCACCACTGTCTGGCCTGCATGACTGACTAGTGTGGCTGTTTCACATTCTGTTCTTCAGGCAAGTTTTATTTATTAAAATACGAATGAAGTGTCACTACAGCCTCCAGGGACAACACACGATGTACATACATATACGTACATCCTCACACATGACACATAAAATAAAAATTATAAATACTTTAAAAAGTGTTATGATGATTTCTTTATTAACCCTGGCTCTTTTCTAAAGAAAACCTCTCATATAAACACTACCTCTACTGATGGAAGGAAGTCATTAAGTAAACTTGTATTAATAAAGCATTTGAAACCCATTCAATGAGGTCTAACCTCTGATATTTTTAAACATTATGAATATTACAGGTTACACTAAAATGTAGTCTGTTGTTGACTATAGTTACATGAGTCCCAATGTGTTATACCAGTTCCATAGAACTGCATGTCTATTATAATTAATTTATAATTATTGACAATAAGAATTGTAAAAACTCACTTTTAACCCAACCTTAACCCACAAATGGGTCATTTTAGTCAATAAGGTTTTACTTTCAACAATCTGATTCTTAATCACAGGAAACGATGCTTTCTATATTGCCTCCTGATAGCTCTTAGTCACAAAATTCTTGCCTTCTATCCATATAAAAACAATAAGGTTCCCATGTTTTGTTTAGTACTTTCTGCTCTCCCTAAATTTTATCTGACACTCCCTGGCATTGTCAACTGGTCTGCTGCTGTAGGGTTATACTAACATCAGTGTTGTCTCCCTGTGTCTAGTTACTTAACACTGAATTTTCTTGCTGCCACTTGCCTGTGTGATTAGACTTCCTAGCATTACCTTCTGCTGTGATCCAAGCAGAATGACTATAGAATTTAGATGACAACATCTAGTCTCCAATAATCTCACTTGCCCTTTCCGATCTTAGTCACACATTGTCAGTTTAGTCATGCTTTGTAGACACTTTGCTGTAGTTAAATGTAAGCAGTTGTAAAGGAGCTGATCCATTTCATGGTATTCACTAAACAATACATATCAGGATGAGAAGGATGGTCTGTGATATTTTGCCATTAAGGCATGACCAGCTTGTCTCTATTTGAAGGTTTCTAATCAAACCATTCTGACCAAGATAAAAATAAAATGATTAACACCCCAAATCGAACAGAGATAATAGAAATTAAATAAGAACTTTCTAAGAGACATGCCAAAACAAAGGTATTTCGTAGTACTTTCTAAGAGACAAGCCAAAACAAAGGTATTTTGTAAGTGTTAATTCAAAGAAGAATAAACTGGATGTGTAAATTGGGTGCCATTTTATTGCATTATTGTTTAATATTTGACAATTTTGTACTTGTCTGCAATATATTGTCAATGCATTCAAGCATCAATTGATGACTGTTGTTCTATCTGTGGGGACTTAGTAGATGGATACATTCAGCAATGGAGGTGACAAGGGCATGGTAAAGGGCTTTCTTATTACACAGTAAGTAAATTTGGGAGAGAAAGTGAAAGCAGTTGAGAGCATCAGGTTTGCATATCAAAGGAGTAAAAGATGATGTGGAAGGGCAGGGTATTCCTGAAGTGAACAGAAGTCATGACCTAGTTAGGTTGGTAATTGCGAACAAAGTGAAAGCAAAGGGGGTAAAAAGAAAAGTGATGCATTCCTGCAGAACGAATCTGGGAAGACTGCAGCAAGAGCTGTGTGAAATTGAATGAGTGCAAGCAGGAAATGGCAGAGAATAGAAATGCAAAGCATTAAAGGTCCCTCAATAGCATTCTAAGGATTCTGTCTGTCCTCCACCAAAAAAAATAATAGGAGGTAAAGAGGCCTTCTGTATCTGAACTGCTATATGCAAAAAGCGTGGCAGGACAAAAGGAGATATATTCAAGGAATAAAACATCAAGTTTACAGGGAGACAGGAAAATACCACAGCACATGTTTGAGTGTGAAATAAAGATAAGCCTGACAAAAGGGGAGCATGAAAGGAAGACCTGCCATATGTAAGATGTCTTAAAAGCCCGTCAATTTCACAATTTTTCTTTTCTGAATGATAGGCAGACACAAACTCCACTTAAATAATACCTTTTGTGATCTGGAAGTTGTGCCTTCCATAATTTGAAATTTCTCCTTGTTCTGGGGAGTGAAGTCTTAGAAACCTTTTTCTTGTCAGGAGCAATTCAATATTTAAAAATTTTAAAAGATGATCTATGAACTCTCTTGGGAAAAACAATCACAAACTTTATTTTTGTAGTGGAATATGTGTTGTTTACATATAACATTTTCCTTACTAGAATAAAGCATGTCAGTAGCCCTTATATCAAGCTCTACAATACACCAATGCACTAATGCCATTATGTGTTAATACTGTACCAAAGGACATTTTTGATGAGATTCTAGTATTAACAACTTAACAAAAGCACAGTAATTTAAATAAAGATTCACTGAAGGAAAAGAAAGTATGTTCTTAATGCTATAGATGGCTCACAATTTCGATGACCTAAGACTGTAGGTTCCTTTATAATATTACTTCATCTGTAATGTTGTGGTCCTTTCTTTGTGGAAAGTTTAAGGATCTTGCATGTCACAAAGAGTTGTTGAAATTAATGATAAAATGGAATGATTAATTAAGATGAAGGTTTTGGTTATAATGGAAAGATAGGTAGGCTTTCCAAATGTCCCTCATTTCTCATTCTTGTCGTGGTATTTAAATATAGCAGATTTGCTTTTATATTCATGTTGAATAGGAAAATTATCTAGAATATACTTAAAGTTCAAATTCCTTGGTTCCTTTCAATTTAATAGATTACACACCTGTTCTAAAATCAGCACTCAGCATGTTTTTTAATTTTTATTAGTCTATGATACTATCAGTAGCTAAAAATGAATAAAATCTGATCATCAAATAATTGACAATAATTGTGATAGAAATTTGGAATGCTTAATTATGCAAAAATATAGGTGCTGAATTTCATTATGCTTCTAAACATTTCAAATGCATAGGATTTTCAACTTCTCTGTTTGATTATACAGGAACTACAGGTTGTATTGTTCATGTCCTTCAAAATTGACTTTGAAATTTGATCACTTATTGCAGTGGTGCTAGGAATAGAAGCCTGTAAGTGTTAGTGAGCTCTATTGCACTCAAGGACTGGGCTAATTGCCATGGATTTGAGTGACTTCTTGTTCTCCAGGGACTGGATTAGTTACCATGAGAATGGGATGATGTAAAATGAGGCCACACTTGTATTTTGTCGCTCATGTGTGCTCACCTGGCCTTTCTAATCTTCCTACGTTAAAGCAGCCTGTTGAAATGTCTTAATGCCTTTAGATTTCNCCCGCCAGTACTATGAGCTACATAGATCTTTTATATATATAAATGAAATGTTCTTTGGTAGCAACAGAAAATGGGCTAAGATACAGGCAAACAAGCTGTAACTTTTAGTGTTTTACAGTTTTTCTTATATTTATTTTATTTGTGATTTCTCTGTGTGTGTCATTCACACACTCTCTCTCACTCTCTCTCTTTCACACACACATACACACACAAACACACTCCAAATATTTTTAAAGTTAGTTAATTTTTTGTGTACCAGCACATAATTTCTTTCACTATACTAAAACTTTTCTTTTGTTTCAATTATTTCACAGTTCCATAAATACACACACATAATGAGTTTTTGTTATTTTCACCCCTATTTCCCTCTCTCAAAATCCTCCTTGTCCCACTGAAACTTTTCTTCTTTGTAACATATCCCCCTCCTGCTTTCAAATCTCTGTCTGTCTGTGTATGTGTCCCACTGTTTAATTAGGGTTGGCTGTGTGAAAATAGATATGGGATTATTAACTGGCACACAGGGAAGCAATTTATCAGTATCTACATTACTGGAGAAAATGACACCCCCTCCTTCAGCAATTAGTCCCTGATATAGTTATGGGGTGCATGATTCCCTCCCACTTTCATGACAGAATGTTGATGGGTCACTTTTTCTGTAGGTTATTGCAGCTCTTCTGGAGCAGGTTTCTAGTAACATTGTCAAATTCTAACTGAGACATTTGTTGGGGATTGCTTTATGACGTCTTCACACACGATTCCCAACTCAAAGCTTTAGCTGTTTGTCTAAGCATACTGTTTATGCACATCATTCTTCTTCACCTTTTTCATTCTCCTTCCAGTATCCTCACAAATTCTCACCCGTATTTGCAGAATTCATTATTCTTCTCTTCTATGAGGTGAAATTCTAATTGTTGCAACAAATAATGCTTATTGAATGCTTTCTCTCTGGTAACCACTAGTCAAAGAGTTGTTAGGGATTAATTCCTTTAATGTACCTGTCTTTATGTCCACTTTTCTTTCAAAATTTTAAAAAGACATTGTAGAAATGTAATTTAAGAAAAGGGAATAATTAGCTATATCAAGGAGTTGGGGAGATGACTCGGCATAAAAGGACTTGCTGTATAAGCCTTAGGACTTATGTTCAGTTCCCAGAATCCACATAAAAAGCCATTTGTATTTGTAATCTCAGCATTCCTATTGTGAGTGTGGAATTAGAGACAGGAGAATAGCCAGGAGACTTGTGAGCCAGCTAGCCTGTAATACTCAATGTAGGAACAAAACGAACCAGAGAGGCCCTGCCAAAAAACTAAGATGGAAGGAAAAAAAATCAGTTTCCAAAAAGTTGTACTCTGACATTTATCATGGCACACATGTACCATAGCACACACATGCCCACAGACAGACACAAACATAAGATATACAAACACACACAGGCACATGCACACAGACAAGCACACACAGACAGAGACAGTCATAAACTTAAAACTAAAGTACACTTTCAGAAAACTTGTCAAATACCAGAAAGAGCAAACAATATGATTTCTAGCTGAGTGTGTTGATACCCTATTTTCAGCATATGTATCTTTCCTGGTAAGATAATTTTAATGCTCCACGTCATAAAAATAGGAGAGAGATCAAGATGTAGGTCTAGATTTTAAAAGGTAAATGTTCAGAATAAACTGATTTAAGACTAGGGGGAATATCAGTCGGGATCAATTTTGCCAGCTTCATTTCAGTCATAGCTTTAAAGGTGAATGCCACTAATATGAAAGTAACAATTACTTTTAAAAGTAGTTTTACAATTCAGGAAGTGAATGTAGTGTTTTTACAGTGCACCGGAAACAAGAAGTGAGATAAGAACATTTTAAATTTGTGATAAAAAGTGGTGACTTGCTCTCTGATTTCAGCAATATATTTTCATTTTTATTAGAATCCTACCCATTTTAAACAATGAAAATTGAACTAAGGATGAAAAATTTGAGGAGCTTGTACCGTTAAAGTTTCAGGTATATAATTTTATTTCATTAAATTATGTTCGCATGAAATGTTAAAAATTCATCGAAGGATGAAAATCTGTGGAGACCCTAAATCTTGTTTCTTCTCATTTCATTAAGTTTTTTGTGGTAACTATAGTCCCAGGATATTACACAAATTTGCTTTAAAATGGGATTCACCATAGTCCTGGCTCACATGTTGTGAAGTTTCATGTGCAGAATGTGAGATGATAGTATCTAAATTCAATTTACACTTTTGGTATAAGGTTAAAATGTTTCTGCCCCTCAATGATGTGAGGGGAGAAAGTTGCTTTGTTTAATGTTAATGGGAAAAATTCACCTGTGAAATAGATTCACAATGTGAAATAAAGTGCCACGTATGTGTGCTCTACACTTAGTCCCTCAGTGTTTCCTTCCCCTTTCTCAATATAACTTCCTTTCGGGTCATTCTAAGAAAGTATTAAAATACCACATTGCACACAGGTATATTCAGATCTGAGTGTGGAAGATTATTTCTGTGATCTTGTGGAAACCCACTGGTAAATACTGGCTTTCCATCTAGACTTTACACTAAATAAGGGGACAGAGATTTTACTTTATGTAACTTCCTACACTGTCTTACATTAGATAGTGCTAGATAAAGGTTTAATGAGTTTAATGTGAAACTGATTACTGTAGTTAATCAGTAACACTCCAGCCTACTCAATGAAGCATGTAATATATAAATGAATTAATGTATTAAAGTGTCACAGCAAAACACATTACTATGTACAATTAATATATGCTAATGGAAATGCTAAAAAAAACTTTCTTATTTTTCTGTAAACATGTCTTTGTCTATGTTCCATTGACCAGCAACACAAAATTCACTTGGAATTTAACAGCTGTAGAATGGCAAGCCCTACTGCTGACTTAGTCAATACAATGTGATCTGAGTAAGATCTAGCTGTTATTTGATGCAGATTATTGTATTTTGCACTTTACTAATCCCACTTTAAACACTTTTTCTTTCTTTTATCTCGTTTGTTGCCCCTATTTCTTCAATAGATTGTGTTACATTTGTAAAGTTTAATCCTCAATAAAAGGCATTAAATTCTTCATAAAGTAATCAAAACCAAATCATCTAGATTTTCTCTCTTAGCTTTATTAAAGGGAAGGGGAGTTTTATAGCCTTTTCAGACTATGTTTTCTGAACTGACATCATACATAGTTTCTCTCAAGTATCAAGAGGTACAATATTATTGCCTTTAAGCAATGAACAGAATTTTGTTATGGAAATTGTCCCTCCAAGGGGTATGACGTCTATTTCTCGGGGTGGTGAAGTTTTACTTATATTTTGAAAAGATGGAGTGACAAGAGAATTAAAAGAAATTCATTCTGAGATTTCTGACATATGGGGAACAATTATATTTATCTAGTGTAGATTTTTTGGTGTTTTTTCACTCTAAAAGACACAGTACTTCAAAATTTAATGACATTATATTATGCCTTATTTGCTCATGCAATTTTCAGCTGTATTAATCCTTCTCATTTGAAGAAGCTCTATTGAATGCTGTGTTTTCCCTATCACTGGGCATTTGTGTCATTCTTACTTTTTGAACTGTTACCGGAAGTACTGCAGATAAGATGAGGATATTTGGAATATGTTTTTATGACTAATTTTTTTCTGGCCTTAATGAGTGCCTGAGGGCAAATATCCTACAGAAATTCACATCACTCGGCAAATCAACTGTGTGTGTGAAATTAACAATTCCTAGATGAAGAAACAATGCTGGACGTTTCTTGTCAACTTAAAACTCACATTTGATTAAATTAATTAGAAACCGCTTCTTTGATATGACTGTCAGAAGAGAAGTGCTGTTCTGACATTTCAAGGAAGATATGCATGATTTGTCCTACCATTCTGAACCCCATTGAAGGAATCAAATGCTAAATCCCAGGCAATTATTCTAGGCATCTAAGCAATAAATCTCACAGTGTTACAAATGAGTTAACCAATTATTGGCTGTTTAAGTTCACAGTAACCCTGAGGTGCACTGTTTTCAAGACTGAGCCAAAAAGGAACAGTTTTTGAGACTGAAACTCTTAGGCTCTTGTGTCACTTTGCCACCACCCCTATTTTTACCAGCACGTAGTTAGCGAAGCTAAAGTCTTTGTTCCTTTCCCAGAAGAACAAGATGGCTTCGTATGACTTGGAGTAATGTATTTAGAACGAGGATCCACATGATTATGTTTAAATATACCTATGGTTTTTTACCCTTATCTAGTTGATTATGAATCTATTGTTTACAATCACAGTCCTTTGTGAAGGAGTCATCTATCAATTAAAAGCAGTCTAGCTGGCAAATACCTTTCTTATTCTGTATTTTACTCTCACAACTACCTTTCACCCATGCCGGAAACATGTAACTTTAATTCTCCAGTAGTTGAAAGGCATAGTTAGGTGCGGAAACAAGCACAAAGCTGGGTGAGGGGGATATAAATCTAAAAGAAGTCAAGTGACTTGTATTGAATTATAAAAGGTAATGGCAGTCCCTTGACTAATGAAAAGTGCTTGGTATTTATTAAACTATCTTTCAAGCTTTGGAGGAAATAAGAAAGAATAGCTACTCCATAGGTTCAGCATTGAAACATCAGTATATAGTACATAGTCTGTAAATGTGGTCACAATAAACCCATCAATCTCTTTGGATGCTAAGATTCTTGTCATAAAATCTACCAGTGTCAATGGAAAATTATTCATGCTGAGCATAGTACCATACACACTAGATCTCAGCTCCCATCTTTTGAAGAGAATGCATTGTTTAATTAGTACACAATTATGGTCTTTTGAAATGCACTGTTTCTTTGAGAGCAATTTGGGGAGAATCACAATGAGGATGCTAACTGATAATGTAGATATACTCCCAAATGATTCAGGCATCTGACAAAAGTGAGGGGGAAAATGTCCGGAAGACAGAGACAGCAGAGAAAAAATTGAAAAAATTCAAAAGTGACTTGGTGGTTCATTATCGATGAGATGATTAATGAGAACAACCCTGACCTTCACAGTGGCATCTGTGAAGAGGGAAAGCTTCTTTCCTACATCCACAAACCCATTTACAGACAACTGTTTTCCAAAGGAGATACTTTGTAGTTACCATTTACTGAACCTCGTCTTATGCTAAACTAACTATACTTCCTCCTGTGGGAAACATAGTTTATATGTGGAAGAGACAGCCTATATATTGTTCAACTGATAGCATCAGGAATGGTCAAATACTTTGTCTTCTTCCCTCACTTCTGCCTCTCAACTAGCACATAAAATTCAATGATCTGAAAGTTAAATTATTTTCTAGTATACCAAACCTTGCACATTCACTACTCATTCATCAATAAGCTCAGTGTGAATGAAATGTCTGAGCCAATTTTGTAAAGAAATAAAGATGAAAACACTGAGAGTCTAAGGTCCCTAGTGCAAGTAAGTGGAGCTGCAACATAGACTCTAGAAAAAGTTAATGTAAATAGCCTGATTCACAATCTTGCTTCAGATAGATTTGGTCCCAATGTGAACAACCGTGTTTACCCGAGACATGTAAGGAAATAACACCTGTTGCCAGCATTGTGTTTGGAATGTGAAGTCTGGTACTATTCTACTAGATGCTGTAGGTGGCACAGGTGAAGCAGAAACTATTACCCAGGCTTTAAGCCAGAAATAGACGTCATCAGTTATATGCATGCCAGTGGCAGAGCTTTGAGTAATCAAAGCTAGTCAATATTGTGTGGCGTGCACACACTTTTTCAATTACAGCCCTAAAATGATAAAAATTCTAGTTTTCATTATGTTATAATACGGTTTCATATGTAACTTTCCAATAATGCTTTGAATGGAATATTTTCCTTGTGAGTATGTTGGCTAACTACCATGCTCTTGCAAAAACTGCTATATACCTTTCAGAAATTTAGCTTTGAGAGCCAAACCATCAGTTGATGTTCATTTGATTTTTTTATTCCCATTTTTTGTCACCTCTTCTGCAAAGAGTTGTATTTTTCTTCTCATTTTCAGTCAATTTGGTTTAAGAAATGGTGGGTCTCAAAAGTGACTAAGGAATTCCATACTTGACTGCATTCCCTAAAAGTTACTGTACACCCTATTAGCCTAGAGATCCAATTTGAGGTAAAACAAATAAAGGGCTTTGCTTTTCTTTTTCCAAAAATAGCACTTGCTACCTTGGCAGTAGCACATGTCTGCCTGTTTGATTTCCTACTGTGTTGCAAGAGTTTTATTCTCATTCTGAGATGGACTTTAAGTTGCTCATTTGCAGGCTTATTATGATAATAAAAGGCTATAATATTTGAAGGTACACATTTGATTTTTTTAAAACATTGTTTCCTTTTTACCAGAACTTTTCATTTGCTAATTAGAGCCAGAAGGAAGCTAATTTACTGCACTTTCATGTTTATATTAGTGCTTAATGGACTACTGTAGGAATTGGCCATTTCCTTCACCTTAATAACATTCCAGATTGAAGAACCTTTAGTAATGCTCAGTAAAAATCATTTGTATAGCTTTATCATAGATATATCTAGTCTCATATCTTTGTGAAATGTTTCCAGATGGATTTTAAGTAACTCTGGGCCTGCTGCACAGCATTTGCTGTTATGACGTAGACCAGAAAAAAAACATGAACTAAAAAAGATATTATTAAGAATGTTTATAGAATATTAGCAAAAAACCATTAAGCTCAAAATTAGCATAGGTTTATTCTATTGTCCCATGTCTGTAACAAAAATTCTCCATATCATTCAAATTATTATTCTAAAGACTGTTTGTTTAAAACCTTATGCTAATGACTAGTGGAAATAGGGAGACTTTGAGGATATTTTCTCAATGATATTGCTGTGAGATAGAGGCTGGAATGTGTCATATTAGAAATCTGAAAGGGAGATCTTGAAAGGAATGCATGGTAAAATAAGAAATATAATTGAAGCTTGCAGCATGTGGTTAAGGACATATACTTTAAATTCTAAACCCTAATTCTTCCCTTTACTGTTTGTATAGCCATGGCAATTTTTTACACCTATATGAGCCTGTCTCCTCATGAGTGAAGCTGGTGTTATTAACTCACAATTTCATTGTAAAATTTATAGATGATACTCATATAAAGTGGTGAGATAAAAGAGTAGTATGTATTATATATTCAACAATTTGAAAATAAAATCAACATTTTATTTAATTCTCAAAGTTTTCTTATGTCTCTTCAAGTGTTTGCTTTACATTTCTTCAAACCAGGTATATTGAGGCATAATTTAAAGATCACATAAATCACTCACTGCAGTTGTACAATTAAATGGCTTTCAGTAAATTTACTCAGTTTTATAACTATCACCATTACCGAGTTAGGACATTATTACCATAAGCAACCATACATAACTCCTATGGCTTATGTTTATTGATCCTATGGATTTGTCTACAATGGACAATTCTTATTAAATATATCATGTAATGTCTGGTCTTATGGGACTGCTCCTCCCCCCGATTTATTATGATGTAAATCAGGTCCATCAATGTTATAGCATGAATCAGCACTTCATTCAGGTGAACAGTATTGTATTGGGAGGATATACAATATTGTTTTTATTGGATCATCAGTTGATCACCAACTGTTTTATTTAAAGGGAAATGCGTGTTTTTAAGTGTACATCTCATAGTGAAATTGCCATAGTGTTATTAGTAGGGGTGATAATGTCTGCTACTCTTTTGATTGTTAAAATGCAATGATTTCTGTAACAAAACAAAGTAACCTGTTTCAGATGCACCTTTAAACAAATAAAAATAAAAATCAGTAACCCTTATAATTAAAAATTTTAAGATTTATATAGGAAATAAAATTTAATCACACAATACATCATTTGAAGACATTTGATTCACATACCCTTTGAGAAAATGAAAAGTGTTTTGTTTAAGTTTTATTGTAATACTGGGAACTTTGGCTTGTCTACACTGTCTGAATGTCAGTAGAACATGTGATACCTCACATAGGCAAAGATTTACTGGTGATTAACACAGTGTAAATAATGGTGTCAGAATCTGGGCATCAAAAAAGGAAGATATATCTTGTGACATCTCTTCTTTTTCTGTGTGAGATGCATGAATCAGCACATAACAGAGAGGAGAGAGGACAGATGCTTTCATACTAGTTCATGAAATGATATACAAATCCTTGACAAGGAAGACTACACAGTGGTTTGTATACAGCATTATATGCAAACAAAGGGCATTAGGGCTCTCAAGAATCCTAGGATCTTAGCTACAAGATTGCATTCAGTCATCCTATGCTTTAAGTAATACATATTCCCAAGAGTAAGTCAATGCACATATTATGGGAGACACTGTAACCATCTTTGTACTGACTTATAGAACTAGTCTGGGCAAGAAAGCAAGGCTATTTCCATTTCTCTCTTTCAGACATATGAGCATATACATGTGCTCCAAAAGATATTATAAAATGTAGTTTTATTAAATTATATGATACCAGGAAACTTATGCGAAAGATAAGATAGATGTAGGCTGAAGGACTTAGGTTAATCAGACAAAAAATATCAGATTTTTGAATCTTCTTTTATTGTAGTTTCTCTAATTCTTAATCTTTTCCACATTCAATTCTTCTATAAGAAAGAAATGTGTCATTATAGTTTGAACACTGCTTAAATCAACTGACCAAGATGCCCAGCCAAAAAGACTGATCAGGTTAGATCAACTGTGGAACATTTTTCAAATGTGTTTTAGAACATTTCCCTTCAAATATTCATCCTCTCTTGGTTATAAAGATGTGCACTAGTTTGAGGAATAGAGGTCTTGTTATTTTTACTTCCATCTGTTGCTGGAATGTAACTTGAAGGAATGGAATTCAATAAGGTATTATAAATAAGCTGTAATTCAACAAAAGGAAATAAGTATACATGTAAGGAGTCTCGTGGCTTGAATCAGAGTCTCTGACAACTCACTTGTATCTGATGCTCTGTGACCCCAGAAAAGAATAAGATTATTATGGTAGTAGGGAGCAGGTGTCCTTACAGAGCTTCATAACAGTCTAAGAGATTCATATTGAAAGGAGCCTTTTAGAAATACAGACTCTACTTTCTGCTAAGTGGAGACAGGGGCATCGTATAAATTTGACTCTAGAATAGAAACATTCTATTTTATAAAGGAAGAGGGACTTTCATTGTTTGTTTTATGCTAATGAGAGAGGATTCCAGAAGATAGGGATTCAGAAATCTCTAACAATGATGCTCCTTTGTGTGGCAAAACCATCTCTGTGGGGGATTTTGTTTGTTTGTTTTTAATTTTCTTCCATTGAAATACCCACTCTCTTCTTGTTATTCATACTGATAATTTTCATTTTTCAAAGTTTAGCTCAAGCCATATCTCCTTTAAAACTTTTCAAAGATGATTTTCTTGCATATTGATTGCTTTCTTTCTATTATGTCTCATAGCATGCTATTAACATGTCAGTAGGTATTGCTTTGTTTTAAAAATTGTTATATGTATTTGTTTTATCTTCCCAATTAGATTGAAAACAGCTGATACACAGAGTGCAACTGCCTTGACTAATTTGATATTGCTTGACTAATCTTGCATAGTAAGCCATACATATTGGATA
The DNA here is from genome assembly GCA_001685095.1 of Ellobius talpinus. Lineage (NCBI taxonomy): Eukaryota > Metazoa > Chordata > Mammalia > Rodentia > Cricetidae > Ellobius > Ellobius talpinus. The sequence goes on from LOJH01010278.1 coordinate 26,082, forward strand.
TCTCTGTCACCTGCATGGAAATGCTAGAATGTCAGTTTGCTCTTAAATTTTATCTTAGAATTGAATGTCTTCCAAGATAATGTTCTATGAGAAATATTGGAAGAATATCTATGAAGAAATGGCAAACTCAAATCAGAAGACAGGAATTTAAGAATGAAAGGTTGCTGTGGTTCTAAATAAATTTATACTCCATTCTAAAAAAATTGCATTTTATTTGTACAGAAGAGGGAGAACATTACGTTTAGAAAAGGAATATCTGATCCAGTAATTACACATTTAAGGTTCTGACTTGTTGTTTAAAAGAAAATAGCCTTTGCAAGTATCAGAAAGTTAAGTTCTATAAATTAAAAAACAAAAAAGCCTTCAATATACAATTAAAGTATCACTCAAAAGAGATTGCAGATCAAAGAGGTGGTATAACCAGGTAGATTACAAGTATAATAAAGCCACCCATAATAGCAAATGGGGAGTGTGTGAGAGCTGAGAAAAATAGAAGCGACAAGTGAGAGGCCACATAGGAAGGGGGGAAAAGTAAAATGAAGAAAACTGGAAATAAAGTACCAAGAGAAGAGGAATATACCATATAAAAGATTTGAAAGACCAGGAGTTGAAGAAAAAAACTGGCTGAAACCAGAACATTTCATATGCTCCAATAAATAATAACAGCTCAGGTCAGCAACTAAGAAAGTTGGCCTTTATCTATTCTTAAGCAAGCTCTACAATATGAAACAAAGGGTTACCAAGAGATGTGTCTCCCCCAAAATATTTTCCTTTCCCCAATCCTGTACCTGGCATCCCTACCATTAAAGTCAGTCTTTGGGTAATGGCTTTGCATTTCTAGGAGCCATTTCTTTAAAAGGCCATTTAACTTGACTGGAAGTTTTAGGATACATGGCCATAAGACTTTCACAGAAGATTAGTCTTTCAGAGTATTTTTCAGTGTTTTCCTCTCTGCCCAGTCCATCCTCACTCACTTCTTCCTAACCCTTCTCCTTTGCTTCTTATAGCCTAGTCATAAGTGAACACATCATGCTCCCTTTTTAGCCAGGGTGTCTCTCTCTCTCTCTCTCTCTCTCTCTCTCTCTCTCTCTCTCTCTC
>LOJH01010278.1:27280-44731 GCA_001685095.1 Ellobius talpinus
TCTCTCTCTCTCTCTCTCTCTCTCTCTCTCTGTGTGTGTGTGTGTGTGTTTCCTCTGCTGTGTATCCTCTTTTCTCTTTACACCAGTCTCACTTCATAGCCTTTCTCTAAATCTTTCCCTGAAGTGCTTTTTCCTACCCTTGCAACTTGGAATAAGATTGTTGATGTAATTGGTGGCTTCAGTACCTCTTTATACTTTATACTACATTTTGTTCCTAACCAAAACTACACCCTCTCCATAATAATATATATGATCTGATAAGGTAGCACTCTATTGAAACTTTGGACTGTGGTGTTGGAATTACTTAGTTTAGAAAATTTGCCCTAAAGTTGCCTAGGTGAGTCTCAGTTTCATCACTTAAAAGCTAATTATAACAATAATATCTAATAGTATCATGGAGAGATTAAACTAAAATAAGGTATTCATGAACCTTTATGTTATGAAATCTTTTAAGCTTCTAGGCATTGGGAAATACAAAAGAATTGTCAAGAAAATGCGTGCTATTTGGGGTTCCCTCACTGACTTGCCTTTTAGTCCTAAGAAGTTAATCAAGGGCCCTGCTTTCCCTATTGTCAATAAGCACTATCAAAATAAAGGTTTCTCATGTTCCCCATGTAGCCATTGATTTTAAACACAGGGAATAACCTACAAGGAGATTGAAGCCTCTCAACATGATATGATGAAGAATTGTCTGGTATTACTGTGGCCCTCTGAGAAATAGCCAATCATTTCAGTCACAATTGTTACATTTTCTTAAGGGCTTACATTTATTATATGTCCAGGCACTAGGCCAAGTGTTTTATTTATAGCTCTTTATTTTTAGTCATGTATAAGTCAGAGCTGGTTGGTTACTGGCCAGGCATGCAGAGAGAGAATTCAAGTATGGACCTGAGTAGCCTGGGAGTGGAAGACTCTATTCTCCAGCAGTGTGCTTCATGTTCTTGTCTAATCATTTTTTTCTGCTTTCCTACCTTCTTTATTGAGTCTCTGGATCCTTATTCTTTGTTCAAAGCAATATGAAGATAACTATGCCTTCAACGATTGTGTGAAATCTTGTCTTGCCTGAAAACTGGCTCACAGGGAAAGCTGCAAAAATTGAAGTGTTCTCTATAAAAACAACCATAAGCTCCTTCTCCCTGGAGTGGGGTTCCTGCTAAGGTATAATTAGTAGTAACACATATATTAGCAATTAAAAAGTCAGAGAAATCAAGACGTGAACAAAAGACCATCTGTTATGAGAGAAATATCCAACCCTCAAAATCAGTAGGTAATAGATACTCTGTTCTTGAAACATAATAAATAGTTAAAGAATAACAAAGGAATGTCTTACTCCTTGCTAAAAATACTCTTGGGAATTCCCCCAAGACAGCCACACATGAATAATAAAAGTTCTGAGTTTTAAAAAGTTGACTAGAAATAAAGACTGGTAACAATGTCCTTCTAGCTTTGTCCCCATATTCAGAGACTCTCCTTCAACTGTAATTGTAGACCATAAGTATACTTTTTATCTAAAGAAATTTCTGGTTATTATTCAAGTAAACTTTGAATATAAAGTCTAACTGACTCAAGAAATCCATACGAAAGTTGCTTTGCTTACTAAATGCAGCAGATCTAGTAGAATCTTATGAAAACATGGTCCAAACGTTTGCAGTGAATGCAACTTGGGAGTTGAGAGGTTCTGCATTTTTCACCTAGGGGGGTCTCTAACCCCATGAAAATGTATTTGTCTTCTCTATAGAGTGGAAGAATAGTTCCTAACTCACAATGCCATTGTGGCTTTTCTAGGTACTAATGCAAACAGTTGACTCAATGACACTGCTATTTCTGTTGCTATAACCAACAGATTTTTTTACCCTGAGTAGACATCAGATGCCATTACCCAATGGGATCAGATTATTCTGCATCCATAAAATGAGGATTAGTAAGATTATAATTTAGTATCAAGGGCTCAGGAGAACAAGAATATAATCCAGGTAAAGCAGCACAGTGCCTGTCAGGCAATAAGCAACCAAGAAATGTTAAGCATTGCTGTATTTTAGCACAATTTCTGTCACCCAAGCTCTCAATAGGTGTGAGCTCTAATTGTTACTCTTGGGTTAGGAGCCTAACCTCTGGTCAGAAACAATTATCAAGGGCAGAGATACCCCAATGTTGATTAGTGTTGTTTTGAGAATATCTCTGCTGGTGGACTCAAGCAGTGACTAACAAGTTGTCGAGAACAGAATGGAAAGAAATGACAGCCGTCCTTTCATATAATGTGAATTCTATACATGAGCATGAGGACTTTGCGTTATATAAAAGTGACGAGATATGTCGGTTGTTTTTTATCAACTTGACACAAACCTAGACATATCTGGGAATAGGAAATATTAATTGAAAAAATATCTCCTCTCCATAAGCTTGGTCTGTGGACAGGACTACAGGGTGTTTTCTTGATTAGTGATTGACATAGGAGGACCCAGCTCACTGGGAAGTGCCATCCCTGGCCAGGTGGTCCTGGATAGTATAAGAAAGCATGCTGAGAAGTCCATGGAGAGCAAGCCAGTAAGCAGTGACCCTCCACAGCCTCTGCATCAGATCCTGTTCCCAGTTTCCTACCATGACTTCCTTTTGTGATGTGGAAATGTGAGCAAGATCAACCCTTTCTTTACCAAGTTGCTTATGGTCATGTTTTATTACAGGAATGGAGGCCCTACTATGGCACAATTAAAATTGATTTAAAGAAGTTAAATTCATGCTTTTACATATTGATTTATTTTCATATTATTATGGTTATTGGAACATTCATTGTCCGCAAGGTTGTAACGCAAAAAGGCAAACTTTAAAAACAAATTGGTGTGCTGCATCTTGGTTCTAATCTGATTGCCATCCTTAACTTAGGAGATAGCCTTGTTATTTTCAAAATATTTACATGACCATTGCAGAATTATCTTCAGCTATACTCAAGTTATAGTGTTAGCTTCCATGCCATCTTAAAACAAGGTCCAGCCTCCAATATAACCAGCATTTCAAATTTCATTGTCTAGTCTTCTGTCAGGACCATAGATGATAGTTCTATGATACTGTGGACTAGGGTGCCATACAAATGGCTGTGGAGCCAAGGCAAATCATACTTCACCCTAGCTATGTCATCTGTAGCCTCACAAATTTTAGGTCAGTTTTTATCTTCCTTGAGGAACAATTTTAAAGCATACGGAATTAGCCAAAGTAATGGTATACATCTTTAATCCCAACACTTGGGAGGAAGGGAAGGGAATCTCTAAATTCCAAGCCACTCTGGTCTAAAAAGAGTGTCAGGACAGCCAAGGCTACATAGTGTGAAAAATCTAAAACCATCCAAACAAAAAAACCTTATGCAATTAAATGCAGACACTCATAATTCTGTATGAAAAAATTATATTGTATATTTTATTTAATTTTTTCTAATAGTGTTTGTTAATTTTAAATTTAAATATTATAAATTTAATTATGCATAGACCAAGGCTATGAAAACTCTTGTAAGTAAAAGGAATTGAGTAGTCATGAAGGTGAAGAAATTTGAAAACTGTGACCATTTCTAGATAATTAACTTATCAATCTGTTATCTGAAAACTTTGAGGACCAGATTTTGATCTTTACTTTATAAAGATTATTTTTAATTTTAAGTGCCTTGTTTCTTTTTTCTTGAGCTTCTTTAAGAGATTTATTGATTTCTTCCAATTTTTTGTTTGTCTTTTCCGCCATTTCTTTAAAGGAATTTTTCATTTCCTCTTTAAGGATCTCTGTCATCTTCATAAAGTTATATTTAAGATCGTTTTCTTCTGCTTCTTCTGGGTTAGAATGATCACATCTTCCTGATGTATGACCACTGGGTTCTGGTGTTACCATGTTGCTTTTAGGTTGTTGAATGAATTTTTAGATTGGCACCTACCCATCTCTTCTTCCAATTGGTGCCAGCAGTGTCTTTATCTCTTGGACCAATCCTTGCAGCTGCTGTTTGTGTCTTAGGGAGCTGCTCTTAGTCTACTCTGTGCAGTCTCTGTCTGTGTCTCAGGGAGCTGCTGAGGTCTCTCTTGGCCTCTCTCGGTCTGCTGTGTTCAGTTGCAACCTCTTGGTCCTCTGTACGCAGTTGCAGCCTGTGGTTCAGAGTTCCTCTGAGGTCGCAGAGGATGAGTGGGTTTGGGGGTGGAGTGGGCCTTGTAGTTTACAGGGTTCAGTCGATGGGAGGCTGGCGTGTTGGAGCAGCCTACCTGCAGATAGCTTGCCTGCTTAATGGCTAGAGTAGCTGATCAGGTAGGGAAGCGACCAGGGGTTTTCGAGGTACCAAGGGCCTAGAGAATGGGGTGTCCAGCTGCTGGCTGATCACACACCTCTTGGTCAACAGTGTACAGCTGCGGCCTGAGGCTCAGAATTCCTCTGAGCTTGCAGGGGACAGGTGGGTTTGGGGGCAGAGTGGGCCTTGTAGCTTACAGGGTTCGATCAATAGTTTGGTCTTGGAGCAGCCTACCTGCAGGAAGAAGCTTGCCTGCAGGCTGACTAGTGAAGCTGGGGCAGGTTGGGGAGGGGCCCAGGGTTTTGCCACAGTACTAAGGGCCTAGAGAGTCCAGTGCCCAGCTCGCTGGTTGATCACTCACCTCTTGGTCCGCTGTGTTCAGTTGCAGCCTGTGGTTCAGAGTTCCTCTGGGATCACAAGGGATGGGTCTAAATGCCTTGTTTCTAAAGGATTCTTTCTGACATATCCTCTCACCCCATCTTGATGAGGAGCTTAGCCAAAACACAAAGGAAATGAAAAGTTTAAGTTATGCCCCCAGAATATGGGGGAAATAAGAAGGGTCTAGCTTTTGGCTCCGATTTATCAATGCTCATCCCATGGGTCATAAGCAGTTGCCTCTAACAAGCACATGAGAGACAGTGAACATTTTCCCCACTGTTCTCAAATGCAGAATCTCCCTCCGGTTGAATGAGACCTTTCAAAGTCTGTATTTGAACTTGAGCTATCTGTCTAGTGTGAGAGGGCTACATCACACAGCTCTGTGCCATAGAGGTAACAGTTTAGTGGGCAAGTGAATTTGCTTTTGTAGAGAGCTCAGAAAAGGTCCAATATTTGTGAGATGCTTTCAGATGCCGTTTCTACAGCTCAAGATAAAAGGATGCTAAGGCGGTTAAATATTGAAACTTCTTCATACCTGCTACAAACTGAAATATGCACCCACAAATGTATTTGTGTATTTATAAATATATGCTTATATCATATGCGCATTAAAGTGCTATATGCACTTTAAAATGAGAAATATGTGACACTAGATGAAGGAGAAATGATCAGAGAGAAGGTGAATGATAGTAACTAAATAAAACGCTTTGCTACTTTGTAATTTTGTTAAACTAGCGCTGTCAATTTGTGTTTTGTGTAGGTGTGTTTGCATGTGTGAATGTGTTTGCAGTGTGTATATCCATGTGTACACAGGTGCACATGCCCTTGTGAGAGCACAAACACCAGAGTAGAACTTTAGGTGTCCTTCTGGCATGAGAGCTAAGCTGGTAGCCAGCAAGCCCTCATCTTTCTCCTGTTTTCTCACCTTTCTGCTAAAAGTCCTTTCCAGGGGAGACTAAGCAATTAAGGTTTTAAGCTTTTAATGTACTAAGCGAAGATATTTCTACCCCTCTTCCCAAGATTCCACCAACAAACTGAGGTATGATTTTGCCAAAGTTCGTTGTGAGGAACAGATGAGTTTGTTGTGTTTCCCTGCAGAGATGTGGTGAGGGGTTGCTTACAGGACTGTGTGCAACCTACCCTCACCTGGTTCCATTTGAAAATTCTTACTCTAGAGGGGTACGGGCTTCCTCCACACTATAGACAGTTTTAACATAGGACCTATCATCACCAAATACCCCTCACCACCTCCCTATGTGGGCTGTAAACTGTCAGTAAGCCCATCATGAGATCTTTTTCAAAAGGGTGGGGTTGATATAGCTGAACTCCCAAAGATGGCAGTTGTATGACTCAGAAGACAGTTGCTTATGGCGATACCCCTGGAAGTGCTTGGGTTACAGATCTATGTGACCATATGTAGCTTTTTACAGAAGTTCTTAGGAGCTGAACTCAGGTCCCCAGGCTTGTATTGCAAGCATGCTTACCCCCTCATTCATCTTTTTCATTTATGTTATATCCTGACTGCAGTTACACCTCCCTCTTTTCCTCCCATTCTCTCCCCCATACCTCCCTTCTGCCCCTCCCATCCACTCCTCCTCAGTTTCTGTTCAGAAAAGGGCAGGCCTCCCATGGGTGTCAACAAAGCATGGCATATCCAGTTGAGGTAGGACTAAGCTCTAAAGTTTATCAAAATATATCAAAAGTTTATTAGGAAACTGTCACAAATAACAACAAGGCAGGGGGCTGCTGCAGTCTCCCATTCTCCCCTGGAGTGAATGGAAGCAGCAATCCAATCTCTGACCACCACACCAGAGAGTGAGTGCCTGCCCCCCCTCTTTTTTTAAAGGAGTTATTGTCAGCAAACAAGAAGCTATCCCTCTATTGGGCCAGATAGCCCAAGGTCATGGGCAGGGCAATTACCCACTACAAGCTCCTCCCTTTCTATTGAGGCTGAGTAAGGCAACACAGTATGGGAATAGATTACCAACAGCCAGGCCAAGTATTAGGACAGAGAGGCCCTGATCACACTTCCAAGAGTCCCACAAGTAGATGAAGCTACACAGCTGTCACATATATGCCTAGGTTGGTCCCATACAGGCTCCCTAATTGTCAGTCCAGCTTCTGTGAGCTCCTATGAGCCCAGGTTAGTTGTTTTTGTGGGTTCCCTTTTGATTACCTTGATGCCCCTTGCTCATACAATCCTTCCTTCCACTCTTAAACTGGACCCTGGGATCATGGCCAATTACTTTGCTGTGGATCTCTTCTTCTATCAGTTACTGGATGAAGACTCTGTGATGACAGTTCGGGTAATTACCAGTCTGATTACAGGACATGGCCAGTTTGGGCATCCTGTTCACTATAGCTAGGAGTTTTAGCTGGGGTTGTCCTTATGGATTCCTGGGAGTTCTGCCCTGTTTGTAACAGAACTTATCACCACATATGGACCAGCATGGTCAAGTTATATACCCCACTTAACTCTGAGCCTTTGAGAGGCAGAACCTAGATTCTAGTTTCTTTGTATGACTTTCCTTATATCTTGCCTGACATATAAATGTTTAATGAATACTGTTTCTTCAAGAAATATTGGCTGTCTAAAACCTTTAAATCTTCCTTTACATTCTCACTCCCACCCCTCAAACTGGGAAGATAGATACTTCACCGCTGCAAGGTCTATGCACTACTATGCCTGATCTTTAGGACATGTTGGGGACCAAGTGAATGATGGGAAAGCACTCTAACAATTGAGCTATAGTCCCCAGTAAAAGTCTTTATTCTGACTACATGTAGTATTGCCAGCTTCCATCCCCAATCACATCTAAAATTGTACCAACCTGTTCTAGGACCTTAACTTGATCAATTTTCCTGTTGGAGCCTGCTCCAACAAAGTCAGCTGGGGTACCTGGAAGGGGGCGCAAGGTTGAGAAAATGACAGACTGAAAAAAATTGAGACAGAAAACACAGGATAGATTCTAGATCCGGGAGGTGTGTTGGTAAATACCAATCAGCCCCAAGTTTATTTTAGAACTTGCTTAGACACAAAAGCAGAACAAGTCAGTCAGTCACTATCTAACCACAAGACTATTTCTGTCCTTGAGCAAGGAGTTTTATTTTTCTGTCTGGATGTGCCCTCAGCTGGCATTCACCAGACTGTGTCTTAGTAGATAATATGTTTTTCCCATGGGTTTAATCAGAACTTTCTCACAGCCCTCAAGGAGAGCTTGAACTCAAGGAGAGCTTGAACTCAAATGACTTTTAAGTCAGAATGGACTCCAGATAGAAACTGAGTCACATGTGGGCTACCGCATTTTCCTGCCTAGATATTATCACTGCTTGAAATTATAGAGGACTAATTTTTATTTTGTTTATTGTCTGCTTCTTTGATACACTGCACTCTTCCTAATAGCAGAGGCATTGCATACATTTCTCTACCGGTTATCCAGTAGCTAGAACACAGAGTCAAGTCAAGCTCAGAATAAAAATCAAAGCAAGCATTTGTTGAAGTATATAAGAAAGATCAAGAAACATGCTCCCAAATACTTTTATCTCAAGAGTTTTTGTTATGCTGAATTCCATAAATATCACATATATTTAAAAGACAACATTGAGAGCATGGACTCTTGGGGGAAAGAAACTGTCTTCTAGTTCTTCATTTCTTTGCTCTGAGTAGTTAATAAAGTGTTAAGAAGAATCTTAAGAGAGCAAGCATTGAATAAGAAGTTCTCTTGGCAATATCAGAATGTTTTCATCTTATTAGGGACCGATGGTTTTTATAAATGCTTGTTTACTCCAAGAGAATGGCATTATTTGAATTAATTCACTAGTTAAAGCCTTCAGCTCCTTAAAGAGGTTTTTTTTCATTTTAGTTATTTTCTGAAATATTTTCAAGGACAATGACTTCTTGCTGATGATGGAAAAACTTCTATGTTCTTCACAATTAGCAGGAACTGTGAAATGAGCCTCTTCTTGTATTTTCCAGTTACCATATTTCTTTAAAAATCACAATCAAAGGACAGAGAAATATTTTGAAGCCCAAAGGAGGCCATCTGCCATTTTAGTGTATACCCCATATCCAACAGGTTACTTAATGAGAATATTGCTGCATGTCAAATTTGGAGTCTCATTTAGCATTTTCCTCAGACAAATAACTTGCCCAATTTGCCTTAAAGCAGTCTAATAATGGACAATATAGGAGAAATTAGTCAAATCTTGCTTTTAATTTGGAAACATTTACTCTGGAAATTTATTTCACCTTACAGGGATCTTTATATGATTATGGATGTGACACTTTGTATTTCAAAGTCTACCCTCAGGGTTCAACTATGAGCACCATGAGGAGCAGACAGACAAGAATTCAGGCTCCTCTAAAAGTAGAACAAGAGAGGGGTTTATGGGATGAGTTAATGAATAAAAGCACCCAACTCCAAGTCTAGTGATGTGAGTTCAATTCCCAGGATAGAGATTGTGGAAGGAGAGCAATGACTCCACAAGTTGCCTTCTAACCTCTATTGTGTGTGCCATGTCATCAGAGGTGCCACTCCTCTCACACAGAATTAATGGGGGAATAAAAAGAGCACAGCTCTGTTGTGTTCGGAAGTAATACCGCAAAACTTCCGTATGCAAAAGATATCCGGGTTGAGCAAATACAAAATTGTGAGAACCAACTTACAACTTAGAGGTTCTGTTCTTAGAGGTGTCCAAATAAGTACTGGCTGGTAGTAAGGAAGTGTGCATGAATTAGACATTGATTGCTTTCTTTTAATCTTTTCTTGTAGGGAGGGGGAGAGATGAGGGCATAGCAGTCTGAAAGAGTCACTGCTTAGGCAGAGAAGAGTAGTTCTAAGATAAAACAAAGAAGAGTTCAAACTTAGCAGGAACTGGAAGTTTTTCTAACATGAGTGTTCGGTGGTTTTATGTAAAGCAAAATAGTGTAGTTAAGAGGATGAGATGGTACTTAAAAATGTGGCAATAATCTTCATTAGTTGCTGTCTTTCTGGAAACTTCTTTCCTATTTCTGAAAGACAAGTGCAGTTGTTGGGTTATTTTTCACACTTTTCCTTTGCTTTTCTTCAATAGCAGTGATGCTGCTAAATTAGGGAGGAAAGTTGGGTTGAAATACATTTTCTGCACCTAGTGATGGCAAGTCAGGCATTTTCTACCCTGCTTTCTCTGTGAAGACATTTGAAAATTAACTTGCACTGTTTTCTGCTGTGTATAGTAGGAAGATTATAGACAAAACATCTTTTAAGATATTTCATTTTGTTCCAGCTTAGAACTATTATCAGTTTCACACACTCTTTAGTCTTTTGCCTTTATTTAGGATGAAAGAAGAGAGGGAGTCTTAGAGGCTTTTAAAATAGGACTCTTTGTTTATCATCATAGGAGAGTGTCAAACTTCTTTATTTATGCCAAATAAATCCTTTAATATGATTTTATTAGAAAGCTCTTGATGCTAATTAATGGGCAACCATGTAGTTAGGGATAATTATCATTAATATTATTTGTAAAACACAATTGAAATTAAAAATGTTTCCACTGCCTCTAAGTAACTAGGCTGCTAAAACTCTTCTCCAATACTAAGCTGAATGGACTTGATCTTCCCCTATTGGTACATTTCTATTTTGGCCCTAATTGTCAGATTAAAAACTCATAAGATTACTAGAAAATATGGTTCTACTTTTTTCTTCTATATAAAAATATTTTTAAACTTGTATGTATATGAGTATTTTGTAGCATGTGTGTGCCTGCAGAATCCAGAAGGAATCAGATCCCTTGAAATGGGAATTAAAGATGATTATGAGCCTTAATGTGGATTCTGGGATTGAACCCTGGTGCTCTTAACTTCTGAACCATCTCTCCAGCCTCTTCTTATTTCATAAATAAGCTCAATACATCATTGTTCCTCCCTTTTTTCATCTTTTTAAGTACTTGAGTCATAAAAACAAAACAAAACAATTCATATTAATCTCAACATGAAACTTGATATGTCAATTAAAAAATTACAAAATGGTGTTGATTTATTTTATCCACCAGGTAATGTCATTCATATTGTTACCAATATTTCTTATCCATCCATTCACCATTGCATTCTTTCTTATTGGACAAACAAACAAACAAAACTGCAGCTGTTTCTGCAGTCCTAAGGGGAAGAACACATTAACAAGTATTTCAATTATAAAGGCTAAGGCCTAAGCTGATGGTGGATGTTTAAACAAAAGGGAGGTAAATTGACTTTCTCAATAAGTGATCAGCATTTTGAATTTGTTTTCCAGGCATCCAAAGGGACAAGAGCTAGAAGTGAGGATGAATCCATGGGAAAATGTTTTTGGGAGAATGGGCTCCAGAATCATGGCAGCTGGCCATTACTGTAACAGAACTTTAGCAGGAACTGATAGCTGAGAGTCAGTTTTTACAAGCTGTTACTTCCCATGTGCAGCACTCCATTCTCTGTTAAACCAGCCTTTAGTGGAAAGTCCATTATGTGCAAAAACATTTTTAGTGATGCCTTGAGGAGTCATGCTGTACAGTTGTAGCTACATTTAGAGTGAGTCGATAAGAGAGAAACAACAGTTATCAGTATGACGGTTCCAAGATAAGCTAAAAACTGGGATTCAGAAATAAAGGTAAGGAAAGTGACCAGAAAATAAAAGGGATATTAAAGAACATGCCGGATATATTATATATATTTTAATTATATTTAATTTTAATTATGTATCAGTAAGGGCTAGAGTAATTTCATTGAGATGTTAAAAGGGTAAATCCAGAAGGCTAGAGAACCAGGGGAGATATATCTTGCATATGTGAGGAAACACAGGCAGAAACACCCCCAGCCCCCAGGACATAGGAAATATATTAATACTTATACACTCAGATTTTATGTATTTTTTCATGCACTTGTACTTGATCAGTTTTATATAGAGCTATTCAAGATCAGTTTGAAATATCTTTATATTTTACTTGAGCATCCTGATTTATATTTCAAATTAATTGAATGTAACTGTCTATTTGTATTGAAATGTAGATACATTTCTTTCTGATCTTTGTCTTCATTTTCCATTAACATAATTAACATTTCTTCATTAACATATTTTTAAACTACCATTGTTTTATGTGATATGTCCTCTGATTATATGTTATGGTTGTCAGCTTGGTGTCCTTGGGACTCCTAACAGTGGGAGTGGGAGCATCCCTGACTCTTTTGCCTGCTCTTGGGACCCTTTTCCTTCTATTGGGTTGCCTAGTCTAACTTTGATATGAGAGTTTGTGCCTAGTATTATTGTATCTTATTATGTTGTATTTGGTGGATAACCCTAGGAGGTTTGCTCTTTTCTGAAGAGAAAAGGAGGATCATTGGACCTGTGGGGAGAGGGGCTAATGGGAGGGGCTGGGAGGACTAGAGGGAAGGGAAAATGTGGTCAGGATGTATTATATGAGAGAAGAATAAATAAAAAGAAAAAAGAAAAGGCAAAAACTGCATCCAACAGTCTAGTATGTTCTGTGATGTACCTAGTCATCCACAGAAATATAATCGTGTTAAAAATGTGTGAATTACTGTAATTCATAATCTGCTATGAGCAGATTCTTTGTTCATAATGGTGAAGTAATAGCTCCAAGTTCCATAGAAATATTTAACTTGGTTGAATCTACTTTTATTTGACTATTAAACACAGAAACCCTGTGTGTTCCCATGTTATCTAATTTATTCTCACAAATATAATAAAAAGGAATTATTAGTCAAAGGGGCAGAAACCATATAACTCCATTTGTGTTTAATGGATCTTTACATAGGGAGAGATTTTACCAAAAAACAATTTGTGCCCTTCGTTGCATGAGAAAATTAAATCCCATTTGACTTCTGCCTTATTTTCTACTTATGTTTTCTGAGCAATTTATTCTTTCTTCATTCTCCTCAATACAATGTTGAGTATCTACTGTGTTCTACTGAACCAATATTACAAAGCATTCTTATGATACTTTCATTAAGCAATATCATTTGTTTCTTTGCATATGAGCCTTTTCTTAAGCCAGTGTTTCATATAACCTCTTTAGTTCCCTCCATACACTATGACTGCTGTAGCAAATCATGAAGCTAGCATTATTTTGATAATAGGATGAAGCAAAGGGAACTTGACCAACATTTGTGATAACTCCATTTAACCCAAACTTGGGTTTTCTTAATACTAAACCTCTGGTCAGCTCAGTGGCCATCTCTTATTCACAGTGTAACACAACATGGGCTTCTAGAAGGGAGATAAACATAAATCAAGTCCAGTTCCTTTCACTAAGATTTTAAGAAATGACAGTATGAAAAGTTCAAGTTATTTAGCTAAGTTTGCATAGTAACTTACCAACTTACAACCCCTACTAACAGGTAGAGGCAATTATTTTTTCCCTCTTAGTCCTCACTTCTATTACTTATGGACCAATTTTAGGTATTCTGGAGTTTCCAAAACGTATCACCAATACCCACAACAATGTATGCATGTTTAGATACACACACAAGCCAAACTGAAGCTACATTTGGAAAAAAATATATTAAAGTATATTTCTAGCCACTTACTAAAATAGAAAAGTCTGAAAATGTTTCTCTTTGAAAACTCAGTAAGAATGCTTATCTCTACAAAAGGTTTTGTAGAAGATTTGCCTGTTAGTTCTTCACATGCTCTCAAATGCCAGAACATGCAGATTCAGGAAGTGTCCACAATTTTGAGAATTTGACAAACTCTACTATTTTGATATTGTAAATTTAAACTTTTATAATTTATTCACAAAAAGTCTATAATTTTGAGCTACTGTAGCTGAGCACAATAATATATAATACAAAGGGATAGAGAACCAAAGTCCATGAATGCCTGTATGAAAAGATTTTTACTCATAATTCATTTTGTCATCATCACATAGAACTGTCAAGTAAAATGGGGAAACTCCATCTTAGCTTACAAGTTAATTTCGTATATGCTTCTAGAAATCCTTCTTTTCTCTATATTAGTATGCAAAGATTTGCTTGTGTGTATTGTTTAAACATTTCCTGGAAGACAGAAGCAGCAGAACATATTAACAAGAAGAACAGAAGATAGACAAGAGAGTGTAATCAAGAGGATGGAGTGGTAACTTGGGTTAATGGTTATATCCACTAGATAGAAAAATTGACTCTTGAGTTAGAAAAGGCAATAAAGTGATGTCACCTGAAAGAAGTCTAAGAGGAAACCGAAGATGAGTTTGATAGTGATTAGTCAGGGTGAATTAAACAATATGGGGAGATTGACAGGGAAAATGGACATTCACAAAGGAGATGACACTCAGAGAAGACAGACTAAGAGCTGGGTAGTTATAGGAGATAAACAATGTCAAACAGAGGAGTATGGACTAGATAAAAAAAGGGTTGTCAGATGTCAGGTTGGCCATCAGGTCACCAGGGCAACAATGTTAATTAAGAACTTTCCACATGGCCATCAATAGACCAATAACTTCAAATTACTGTCATGCTGAAATCTTCAGAACAGCCCTCTAAGGGCTTGACTCTTCCCTGAATCTGCATCTATGCTTTGTTGTCCTTCTCTTGCCAGGGATGTAGAGACCAAGGTCCTATCAGAGGTCAGCCCTATTATTTTTTACCTGAATCTCATTTTTAATTTCTTTTTACATAACCATTGATATTGAAACATACTCCATTTTCTTCCACCTAAGTAAACAAGTAAGCAGAACTCTTCACCCTCCTCTTCCCACCATAGCTAATGTCCATGCAATGGTAAAACTCCTTGAAAGAGGTTTCACACTCACTAACTTACCATTCGTACTAATAAATAGCTTTAAAAACACTAGTAGAACAGAGAAATGATATTCTCTTTAAATACAATTCGCCAAAAATATTCCATTGTCCTGATAGCTAAGACTATGGTGTGTGTGTGTATGTGTTTCTTGTGTTTTTTCTTTTCTTTTTTGTTTTAAAATTCTGCATTATTTGTTTGTTTCCTTTGCCTGTTTGTTTTCTCTAAACAGAGAAAAGTAAGGGGTGGGAGTTTGGTGGGTGAGGAGGACCTGGGAGAAGCTGAGGTAGGGAAAATTGATCAGAATATTGTCTAAAAATTATCTTGAACACATATGGATTTTTTTTAAAAGAATATGTTAAAATATTAAAGTAAGCTTTTACAACACATGAATATAACTAGAACAGGGATCAAGTTTTCCCAAATTCTAAGTGTACTTCTGCTAGGTATGATGGCACATGCCTACACTCCCAGCATTTGGGAGGCTGAGATAGGAGGACTATTATTCAGGTCTTCTTAGGATATATAATGAACCCTTGTTTCAAAAAATAAAGTAAAGAGGGAGACCAGTGGTCAAAGATCTTTTTCTCCTCCTATATATTTTCTCTGCCTGGCAGCCCCATCTATCCCTCTCCTGCCTAGCTATTGGCCGTTCAGCTCTTCATTAGACCAGTCAGGTGTTTTAGACAGGCAAAGTAACACAGCTTCACAGAGTTAAACAAATGCAACCTAAAAGAATACAACACATCTTTGCATCAATAAGCCAATGATCCACAGCATAAACAAATGTAATACATCTTTAACTAATATTCTGCAGCAACTATATAATGCACATAATGGAGGTGCAACTATATAGTGCAAATAATGGAGGTAAACACCAGAAGAACAAAAGTAGGATGTTGCTAACTTGAGGGGACCTGGTATCACTCAGCACTTGAATAGGATGGAATGGGGAACAGCTATTTCCTAGAAGCGAAACTGAGATTTTAAGGACTATGCATTGATGAGTTAGATTAAAAATTAATTTCACATTGTTGCTTGGGGGTGTGTCTCAGTGATAGAGCAATTGCCCAGTACACATAAGGCTCTGAATTCAATCAACAATATCACTGAAATAATTAAATTTAGTTAATCAACCTGATCTCTCCTACTTTATCAATTAATAATTATGAAAAATGCTGTCTTTCATCAAGTGCTTTGAACTCAATGTCTTTTACTATGTCAGATACTCTTTGGAAACAGGGCACAAGAAGACTTTCAGGCACTTTTAGATGCCCATATATAGTATTCAAACTACATTTGCGGATAACTTATAATGTAGCTAAAATTTACTTTGGTAAATTTTGTTCCTGGCTGGCTTTGCTTCATTTTGAGTCTGGCCTGACTTCCATGTGTGTGCTGAACCTAAAAAAAACACAGTGAACAAATATGACTCAACACAACTAACAATCCAAAGGTTCCATGAACACTATTGCCCTGACTCCTTAGAGAATGTTTTACATCTCAAAAGTGAGTCATATTCTAGCTTCCTGCATTGACTCTCTGCTTCCTGATGTGAATTTCTGCCTAGATCATAATTTTCTTTTGTTCTTCTTGTTTGATTGTCTTTACTTAATGACTCTGAATAACATTTCCTACCAGTGTTAGTAACCCTTAAATTTGATCTCCATGTAAAGCAGAGATATGTACCCCACTGAGAATTTACACACTCAGGAAAAATTAGGAAAAAGCTTTTTTACAACAATTTAAACAAAGACGGGGACCCCAAGTCTGGCCCCTTGGGTAGATGGGAGCTTTACATAGCACAGATGTTGTTTAAGTACACCAGTGTTGTTCTTTTGAAATAGTTCTTGCCTGGGGTCATCTAGCCCACCTGGCAGAATTATGCTTAAGAAAATAACTGGGGACTTTACAGCAGGCCGGGACTTAAGGGCTGTGGTTACCATGTGATGCCTCCCTGAATTGGGGTCTAAAAGCATGTTCTCTGATAGAGAAAGAGGCCTAATGGCTGCCAGGCCTGGTGATCAAACATTTATAGGAAGCATTATCCTAGCAATCCTAAATTTCAGTTATTTCTAACAAGCCTGGTTAGTACACTCCTTATCTTTGGGCTAATTAGAGGGAGTGCTCCTTTAACTACATTCTACTTTGTGTGTCTCCTTCAGGCCTCCCTCTTATGTTTCTAATAACTTCTTTATGTGTGCTTCATATCCATTATTTATTTAGCCAGCAAAAATAGAAATTATTTTTATTTTCTTTTATTTCTTTTAATGAATTTAATAATTAATGTAATAATGTTTTCTAAGTAAGTTTATTATTAAATCCTTTATAGCATCAATTCTATTACTTTGATCTTTTTCTATACCACATTCACTCACCAGAGAATTCTGTAATTTCAGTTTTCTTTGGAGCTGAGTAGTATTCCATTGTCTATATGTATCACATTTTCATTATCCATCCATCAGCTGAAGGATGCTATGCTGTTTCCATTCCCCAGCTATTGTGAATAGAGCAGCAATGAATATAGTTGAGCATGGATCTCTGTAATAAGATGTAGGCTCATTTGGGCTTATCCCCAGGAATGGTATAACAAGATTATATGGTACTCTAGCTTTTTGAGGAGCCCCTACATTGATTTACATTGTGTCTCCATGAGTTTACACTCCTACTAACAATGAGTAATCCTTCTCCTTTTCTCTCCTCCTCGCCAGCTATTCTTGTCATTTGTTTTCTTGATCCTAGCCATTCTGACTGGGGTCAGAAGAAATGTCAAAGTAGTTTTAATCTGTATTTCGTTGAAGGTTAAGGATGGTGAAATACTTTTAAAATATTTTTCAGTCATTTGTGTATCTTTTTATAAAAACTGTTCAGTTCTATGGCCTTTTATTTAATCCATGACCACATGTTTTTTTTTTTACCATTTTTTAAATTGTTTTTATTTTCTGATTTTTTAAATTGATTTTTATTGAGCTCTACATTTTTCTCTTGCTCCCCTCCCTGCCTCTTCCCCCTTCAATCCTCCCCCAAGGTCCCCATGCTCCCAATTTACTCAGGAGA
>LOJH01010278.1:44779-54875 GCA_001685095.1 Ellobius talpinus
ATGCTCCCAATTTACTCAGGAGATCTTATCTTTTTCTACTTCCCATGCAGATTAGATCTACGGCCTATTTTTAATTGGGTTGTTTTCTGGATGTTTCGGTTTTTGAGATCTTTTACATCGTACATAGTAGCCTTTAATCCTCTGTCAGACATAAATCTAGCAAAGGTTCTTCCCTATTCTGGAAGCTTCGTGTGTACAGTGTAAACAGTAACATCAAATCCTGTCAAATATAAGCTGTGATATTTCAGAGGCACTCATTGGCATCATAGGGTGGGACAGCCTGCACAATGCAAAGTGAATGTTGTGAGATCTCATCCAAGGCTGTGCTGTGTTTACTTGCTGCACCAGAGTTGAACTTTGCTAAAAAACTACTCAGATTCATTATGTGTTTGATTTTGACTTAATTTCTGATCCCTATGCACTCACAAACTTTTTATTGCTACCAATTTTGTGATAACCACTATTCTTATTCCCGTGAGCAGATGAATCAGGTAGGGTGGTGATCCAGAGTTACAGATGTGCTCTAGCAGATGTTATCCATTTTTCTGGGTCCGTTCTCTATATTGCTTCCTTTTTAAGAATTAAGAGCATTTTGAAAATATTTTTGGTGTTCCATCAAGTAGGAGTACCAACATAAACAGTTGTTCCTGGACATTTTTTTAGATGGGGTTTCTTTGTGTAACAGCCCTTGTGTCCTGGAACTCACTCTGTAGACCAGGCTGGCCTTGAATTTGAAGATATTCACCTGCCTCTGCCTCCCCAGTGTTGGGATTAAAGGCCTGTGCCACGACTGCTTGGCTTTTTATGGTTTTTGAGAGAAGGTGTCATATAGCCTTGACTGTCCTTGAATTAGCTATGTAGCTGAGGCTGAACTTCAGCTTCTGGTATTTTTGCCTCTCCCATAACCTAAGTATTGGGATTATAGGTGTGTGTCATTGCACCTTGCTATCCTGAGCATTTTCTGCCTCCCTTACCCTGCTCCATTCTCCCATTTAGCAGATGGAATCTTTAATATGATCTTTATCTTTCCTCTTAATTTATTCCTGGATATCTAGAGATTCTCAGTACAGTTTCTTCCATATGCAAGAAAACATTCCATACCAAGACCTATCTCACACTCCAGAACCTAACAGAATTTGCATGTCTAAATTTCAACTCATGTTGGATTATGCTCTCTGCTATGTAATTGGAACTAAAAACAATAGAGTGGTAAACTTTGAAATTTATTTAATGTAATTTTTCTCTGAGTAATAGCTATTACACTGCAACTGACTTTGTTACTCTCCATTATCCAGATAATATAGTGTGTGTGTGTTTATCTACATGAAATGGCAAATAATAGATGGCAGGGATGGAAGAGAGATAGAAGACACTATTTCTGGTCCTTTTAATTTCTTATCATATATAGGGTTTTGCATAAATCCTTTATGTAGAAACTTCTTTTTCAGATGAGAGACAATTTGCATGTTGAGATTTTTCTACTGAAATATAGTGCATATCTAATAGATGAAATTTATTATTATTTTAATGAGCCACAGTAGCTTTAGTAGCTTGTGTCTCCTTCAGGCCTCCCTTTTATGTTTCTAATAACTTCTTTATGTGTGCTTCATATCCATTATTGATTTAGCCAGCAAAAATAGAAATTCTTTTTATTTTCTTTTAATGAATTAATCTATTTATTAACTTATTTTGACAAGAAGGAGAATTTACTTTCTTAAATTATTTCCTTTTGATTGGTGATACTTGTTGTTAGCTTGAATGTTAAGGTTGATTTTCATTCCAGCTGCTAATAATGCAGAGTTGCTATGTATGCTCTAGAGAGAAGATTTTAGGCGTAATTAAGTGTGAAGACATCCTTATCAGCTTGTCTTGTAGTCTTACAAGAAATTTTGCTTGTTTAAAAGTGCCAGCTCCAGCCTAATTCTTCTCCCAGTGAACACTTTAGGATTATGCAAGCAGACTGGGAATTCTTGTCTGATTCAATCTCTTGTCTTGAAAAGATACAGTGATGGGGTTACAAACTGAGAAACAATGGTCAGTTGCTAGCACCTAGGAATAAATGGCATCATAGGAGACTTACATATTGAATAATGTTAAAAATATGAAAAGTCTGGGTTATACAACAAAACCAGCCAAACAAAAATCAAACTCTTTCTCGCAGCTAATAGAATTCAGAGAAGAACAGATGAGAGATAGCTAAAAAGCTCAATGAAATAATAGTGACTCAGTCCCTTGAAGGATCTGGTTATTGTTGTGTTGATTGGCTTTTCTCTTTTGGCTGTTCAGGAATCAAACATGTGATCTTACACATGCTAACTACATACGATGCTACTGAGCTTCACCTCAGATGCATATCTGTTTTATAAACAACTTTTCAGAGCACTTCTGAGAGCAGTGACACTGAAGAAATGAGGGAGCTAAGGAAGCAGCCTCCGAAGAAAGTGCTAGCTGGTCTAGAGGTCACATAACAGGAGTACTGGGACAGGTCCTTAGAAAGGGGAGAAGAGTTATAACTGTGATGAGAGAGTTTAATTCCTTGGAAGATACTGGGGAGACTTTCCATGTGTCATGAGCACATGGCAAAGAAAGAAACTGCTTAATAATATAGAAATCAAAGAACTGTGAACTTCTGCAGCATTACAGTATTTTTTCACTGAGTTGATATATTTTCATGCATAATGAACTTGGAGTTTAGCCTGACTAGCATAGCATTGCCTACTAGAAATAAAATATGAGTTGTGCAAGAAAGAATCTGGATTTAATCCACATCACTACAAGAAAGAAAGAATGAGAGAGGAGAATATATACTAAGGTAAATTGTAAGGTAATTCCTTAATTTAGAATTTTCTAGTGGCTAAATTTTAGCATACCAAATATAAAAGAAACAATTAAAATTAATATTTAGTGCAAGGTATCAAAAATATTCTTAAGTTAATATTAAGTATTGATCAGATGCAATACTCTTCTCATGTTGACATTTAGAAACCCAGTGTGTATTTTACATTGATAGCCTGTCTCAATTTGAACCAATAACATTACATGCTCTTAATAATCACATGTAGCTAAGGAGCTGACATATTCTTATATACAGTGTTGATTTCAAGGAATCCATCTTTTCATCACCGTACATGTAATCGTGGAAACAAAACATAATTTGATCATACCAGTAGATCAGCACTATCAAATATAGTAGCCACTACTACTATTGTTACTAAACTTATTGGCAATAGCCTGTGTCCAAAAAGCTAGGTTCAACCGCTTGTGCTCAATAAGCCACTTAAAGAAGCCAAATTAATAGTGAAAAACAGAAAAAGATTTATTCAGTGTGACCATGATGGGAAGAGAGACCAAGGGATCCAACAACTCCCTCAAATCTATCTTTGGAGGTCCTGACTTGAGAGTAGAATTGAAATAGAAAGCAAATGTATGCAGAACTAAATGGCCCAGCAAAGTGTTGCCTCTTCCCTACCCCTTTCACAGCAATAAGTCTCTCCTACAAATCTCTGGCAAGGCATAAATCTTTCTCCAGGAGACAAGTTCCTCCTCTGGATGCTCCCACAGTTTCAATCATTTCCTCTCCCATTAGGAGAGTCCTGCAGGAAGTTCTCAATTTGGGGGGGCTACTCTTTCAACAGTCTTATAGCCAAATTGAGGACCAAAGTGTCTATTTAGAGTATATTAATTTCTGCCAGACAAATTGGATACAAAATGTGCCAATCTAGGTTCAAATTAATTTTAATCAAATTTTTAAATCCAGCCCCTCATTTGTGCTAGCCACATTTCATAGCCTCACTAACCACATGAAGCAGTTAGCAACTTTTAAGCCCTGTCACAGGCCTGGCTAGAGAGAGAGAGAGTGGGGGGAACCCCCAGGAGAACCCCCTCCCCTTCAGTCTATCAGTCTATCAGACTACTGAAACAATGGATGCCAAAGAAATGGGAATTTCTCCAGGAAGCTCATGCTGGGAGAAAAAAAGGCATCAGCCAGAGGGGGATCTTGCCCCTCTGCATGGGACTATGCAGGGACCTGGACTGCTTAGGTGTGCACATTCTTGGCCCTCTATTTAAACTTTGATCTAACTTTAAGACCCAAAAGATGGACTTGAAGGATTTGCTAGATATCTTTGTTTCAATTGCTAAGGTGGCCACGTTGAATAACCTTTTACTGGTTTACATTATTAATTTGGTTCTTTTAATTGACTTTTAATTGATGATGAGTGGCCAGAACTGACTTGGGGCAACTTGGGGTCACTTGGTTGTGACCACCCCAAGTTTAATAACAACACTAAGGCTTTATAGACTTATTCTTCTAACTTCTAAATAGAACCTCAAAGAATAATATCTAACTTACATGGAATTTGCCTTAACTTTGATGAAAGCAGATGTTCCTTGTCAATATAAAAAATAGCTCTCATCTTAAAGGAAATAAGGATAGCGTATTAGGGAACCCACAAAAGAAGACCACTTAAACAAAATTCCAATATCTCTACAGTACTGAAATTCAAATCAGTCCATGAGTCTCTGCAGACATAGAAGTGTTGAACCAGGCTACCACCATCTTATGCCATTTTATTATAAAGACAAACTAGGTTCATTCTTATTTATTATTAAATCCCTGTTTCTCAATGTTTGGACTGTGTCCCACCTGTAATCTTAACTACAAATATTTCTCTATTAGCTGTTTCAGGAAACTGCAACCATGCCTTTGTTTCAAAAGGTTATTATGACCATGTATTATTCTGGCCACCGGTTGTTATGACTATCATATTTTTGCAATTGTTTCTTTATAGGTTATCATGGCCAACTTATCATGCATATGTTCGGCTTCTGTAACCCCACCTATTTCCCTGCCGAATCCCTCATTTGGAAACCCCCCTACCCCTATAAGCTATAAAAACCTTATCTTCTCTATGTCCAATGCTGGCTTCTTGAACCTTGCCTAGGGGGAGGCAGCCCATGTACACAAATAAAAAATCTTGCATTAATTGTTTGCTTTAATTCATTTGGCCATGATAGTTTGGGTTGGTGGTTTTTCTCCTCACATCGTTGAGGAGAAACTCCTTCCAGGGGTTTATTGCTTAAAGTTATTAGACACAGGTTCTTTTCAAAAATTTCCATTCACAACTTTCTTCTTTATTTCCTCATCCCGTTACCCAGGAAATTTGTATCCATCTGTCCCTCCACCAACATGTTACCAAAGCATGACTGCGAGGTACAGCATTATCCAAGAGAATCCTGAAAACAGACCTATTCTGAGAACAGGCTTTTTGTCTAATTGCATTTTTTTCTCAGTTTCAATCTGTGTTTGAAATATGGGTATGCCTGGAAAAGCAGGGTGAAGAAGCACTTCTAAACAAGCCAGATACTTCTTTGAAAACGTTACAATCTTAGAGAGCATCATTAGGATTGTAGACTGCCCAGTTTCAAATAACAAAGAAAAAATGCAAACATATAACAGTAGTCTTTTGTCCCCCTTCTTTATATATTTCACACACTTTTTCCCCTTGTCAAAGCTCTGGGCAGTGTTCTAACTTGGTATTTGCAAGTCAATGGCAGGGCCTGCTCAGCACTGAGGGAATTGCATAGTCACAGACAATTAGTCTTTGAAAAGGTCTGCTGCTTGGAAATCTGCCACCAAAGCCTGTATAGCCTCAGCACATAATGTAAATTTTTAATGATTATAAGTTTTCTAAATTCAGCCTTTAACAAATCTTATATGGTCTTTTGAAACTTTTCAATCAACCATAACTCAATTAAGTTGGTATTTGATTAAACTGAACTGCCACTTCATCGAAGTGTTTAAATAAATCAACATTAATATGTTTTTACTACAGTAAATAAAGTTAATGCTATATAGTTGAAATGTCAATATTAGCACGTGGTTTTTGAAAAGTACTCCCTGCACTCTGAACAATGAATCCAGTATTTGAGGTAAGGTATTGACTTCTTTTTTTATTGCACCCAAACTCTCCAAGTTCTTATTTTTAAGCAAAAGTAAATCAAATGTGTTTCAAATTTTAAGAGCACTTCATAGTTGTCTTAAGGCTGACTCTGATTAATGTTTTATTTTTCCTTTCAAAAAATACAATATCAACAGCTTCTTCAATAAATACATGTAAGGATTTTTTTATTCTAATATGATTAATTTGTTAGAACATATTTGGCACCTTTTCTTTTAGAGCATTGCTTCTGAACCTTCCTAATGCTGCGACCCTTTAATACAGTTCCTCATGTGGTGGGGACCCCCAACCATAAAATTATTTTTGTGGTATTTCATAATTGCCATTTTGTTAGTTTTATGGACTGTAATGTAACTATCTGTGTTGTCCAATGGTCTTAGGTGACCCCTGTGAAACGGTCATTCAACTCCGAAAAGAGTTGAGAGCCACTGTTCTAGAACTTATCAGAAAGCACAGTTTGAATGGCAAAATTTGAGTACCCTAAATGCCAGGAACCAAAATGTTTTAGATTTTTATTGAAGCAAAAACCACAGCACTCATCCTGAAGGGAATAAGAGACACTTTATTCTGGACCCATTTTGAGTGACAATGACCACAGATTTAGGTTTATCCCAAATTCTATGCTTCAATGTGGAAGCAGCTTCACAAATGTAGTTGTTTGTTTTTACTCTGTGGACTCTTTACTCTTTTGGGGGGCCCACCACCCCACTCCCAAATAAATCACATGGAAGCTTATTCTTTCTTATGAAGCTTGGCTTGTTTCTAGCCAGCTTTTCCCATCTACATTTTGCCTCTGGGCTTTTATCTTTCTCTATTTTGTATAAATTTCTTTACTTCTTACTTCATGGCTTGCCGTGAAGGTGGGTGTCTGGTCCCTGATGTCCTGCTCCTTTTCTCATTCCTTGATCTTTTCCCAGATCTGTTCTCCTATTTATTCTCTCTGCCTGCCTTGCTCTTACCTTTTCAGCTCTTTATTAGACCAACCAGGTGTTTTAGACAGGCCAAGGTAACAGTTTCACAGAGTTACACAATGCAACATAAAAGAATGCAAAACATCTTTGCATCATTAAACAAATGTTCTCCATCATAAACAAATGTAACACATCTTAAAATAATATTCTGCAACACACAAAGTTTTTGTAGTTTTACAGAACAAAGAAAGACTTAAATTAAGGCAAGTATAAAGTACGTCAGAAGGTATATCAAAAAGGCAGGTACATAGAGATGGGGGAAACTTTTCTATAGGGTCAAGATGCTAGTAGATGGCATTCTTAAACATTTGGGCTTTTAGAATAATTGCCTGCTAAACAAATCAATAGGCTCTAAAAGTTTGCAGTTTTTTCCCATTGTTGTTTTGTTTTGTTTTAACCTATTACAACAAAATATTAGTTACCACACAGGGGTGTGCAAGAAGTGGTTATTCTCAAGGGCCAAAATTCTGTCATTGTTTATAGTATAATGGTCTAAGGGTTAAAGATGCTTCTTAGAAACAGGACATAGTATGTTGATAATACACATTTCCACTTCTCTTTAATCAATAGATGTTGTAAGATGATGTTATATTTTCCATGATACTCATAGCTCTACATTTCAGGGCTAGTGCTTCTTTTTGGAACATTAATAATCTACTTGTGTTTTAACTAGTCTTTTGGATTTTTTTATGTAATAATTCTAAAAATATATTGTTATGCTCAATGTTCTATTGCTGTGAGAGACACCATGAACACAGCAACTCCTATAAAAGAAAACATTTAATTGGTGCTTGCTTATAGTTTCAGAGGTTTAGTCCATTATTAACATGGCGGGAAGCATGGCAGCATGCAGGCAGACATGGTTCTGGAGAAGGAGCTGAGAGTTCTGGATCCAAAGGCAGCAGGAAGAGAGGGTGACACTGGGCCTGGTTTGGGCTTCTGAAACTCCAAACCACACCCCAAGTGATGCATTTCTTCCAAAAAGGCCACACCTATTTGAGCAGAGTTGTACCTCCTAATCCTTCACAAGTAGCACCACTCCCTAATGTCCACACATTTAAATATATGAGCCTATGGGGGCCATTTGTATTCAAAACACCACACATACTCAAATTTTACTTGAATGCTATATTGTGTCCCTGACTTTATTTTTTTAAATTTATTTTAAACATGTGTATTTGTGTGGTCATGTACATAGCAGTGTAGGTGCCAGAGACATCTGATCCTCATGGAGCTGGAGACATAGGCAGTTTCGAGCCACCTGAATGGATACTGGGAATAAAATCTAGGTCCTTTGAAAGATCAAGTAGCAAATTCTCTTAACCATTGAGGCACTTCTGTAGTCCCCATATTTATGACTTTAAATAAAGAAAACCAAAAGTCAATCTACTTTGAAACTCTGGTAGACTGTAAAGAAATGCTTATATGTTCTCAACTAGAGCACCTGTGATTAGCTAAAATTAAAGCTAGGCTAGAAGAGACACAATCCTTTTATGAAAGAGGTTGTTTCTCCCATGTATTTATTTGCAGGGATGTGTGCAACATGGAGGGCCTGCTTGTTGGGTTTTCTGACCTGCCAAGTTCCCACAGCTGTTTAGACCCAAATAAAATCACACAAAGGTCTACATAAGTTATAAACTGTTTGGCCCATTGGCTCAGGCATCTTAATAGCTCTTATAACTTATTAACCCATTATTCTTATCTATGTTAGCCACATGGCTTGGTACCTTTTGTGCTGGGGTAGGTCACATCTTTCTTCTTCAGTGTCTGGGAAGGACTGTGGAAAGAGCTTTCCTCTTCCCAGAATACTCCTGTTCTCCTTTCCCTGCCTCTACTTCCTGTCTGGTTGTCCCACCTATACTTCCTGCCTGGCTACTGAACAATCAGTGTTTATTTAAAACATAAATGACAGAATACAGAATTGTCCCACACCACTTCCCCCTCTTTTTTTAAAAAAAAAGAAAGGAGAATATCCATGGAGAACTCTGCATGATTTTTCTTTAGGATTTACTGGCTGTGGGAACTGGGCAGGACAGAAACCCCAACAAGCAGGCCCACATTTTACAGATTGGTGCCCATGTGGACAACTGCATCCACATAAAACTTGAAAGAGTTTGGGAAGTAATTCTAGACAGAAAAGAATAGAGCAAAGCATGGCTTCTTGGTAGCAGCAATTTCTTGGGTCTGATCTGCTTGCTAGAGGCAAGCAAACATGCTTACTTAAGAGAGGCTTCCTCACTCAGCTTTAGCTGCAAGACCTTGCAGCTCTTTTAAGAAGTCCTGCCTCAAAACACTTACATAGTGTTGAGGAAAAGCTGACCACATGCTTTTGGGTTTGCAGCCATAGCAGGAAAAAAGCTGTGCAGTATTAAAATGCTGGCTTTGTGGGCCGTCCTGCCAGGGCAAACTCTGACTCTTTCAGGCAGGTGGTCTGACTGTGGAACATTTAAGTGTGGTTTGTGAGCATACTGCTGCAGCTTGCTTGCTGGCAGGGACCTTGGAATACTGTAGAGTTGTGGCAATAAACATGGCTACAGCCGGTATCTCCGCCACGAGGCTAGAATCACAGAAAGCTAAGGAATGGGCTGAATGCAGCCATCAAAGCCACAGCTTTAATCCTACCCATATTGCTTGGTAAATTAAAGACTTGTGTAGTCAGAAAAAGAGAGGTATAGAGTAAAGAGAGATTCAAAGGAAAAAACTCTAAATGGTTTACTGTGTGTTAAAAATATATGCTGGTTTGCGAGAGAAAAGAAAAAGGTTAAAGTCCTTAAAATACAAAAGAAAGAAAGAGAGCAGTTGGGCATGGTGGTACACACCTTTAATTCCAACACCTGGGAGGCAGAGGTAGATGGACCTCTGTGAGTTCAAGGTGTGGTGCCACACACCTTTAATCCCAATGCCTGGGAGGCAGAGGCAGATCTCTGTGAGTTCAAGAACAGCCTGGTCTACAGAGTGAGTTCTAGGATAAGATACGCAGAAACCCTGTCACAAAAAGGCAAAAATTAAAAATAAAAGAAATAGAGTTTAAAGTAAAGCCACATAAAGATGGAAAACACACAGAGAATCTGGATACTCTATGTTATTATGCTCTCTTTGAATTGTTTGAAGACTGAGGAAGGAGCAACAGCTGCTAAAAGATATTTGTTTATAAATGCTGCTGAA
>LOJH01010279.1:0-27593 GCA_001685095.1 Ellobius talpinus
TTTCGGGGTATAAGATAGCCGTGTGGGAGCCGGGTGGGACGAAAAGCAGGCCCGCTCCCCTTCACTACAGGTGCTCCTGTGGCAAACCGGGCAGCAGCAGGCATGACTGGAGACTGGATCATAAAGGCAGATAAGTCTGAGGTGATGGGGCAGAAAATGAGCTAAGATGGTGGTGGTGAGAGGCAGGGTCACACTCTGCCCACTCTGCAAGTGCTCCAGTGTGGTTTATCTTTGGTTCTTCCCATGCTTGCTTGTGTACTCTTTGCTCCCTTGAGTCATCTTTCCTGCTCGTTGTCAGACCCGTACTTCATGAGACAGGCACAGGGATTCCCTGCTGCTGAGAAAGAGCCGATCTTCATAAAGGGGTAGGTCACCGTGGCCTCCATTGCTTTGTCCCTGGGACCCCTTTACCCCTAGTTAAGATGGTGAGGTTGGCTCAGGTTCAACAGGAACCCCGGACTGGAAAGGAAAGAACCCTTGAAGCTCTCCATGCCCATCTCCTAGCCTGTTTCGGACCCTAACAAGACAGCTTCCTCTTGGCATCCGAAAGCCTCAGATTTCCCACTGTCAGGGGCAGGAACTTCCGGCCCTCCAGCTGCAACATTGTTGTATCCTTGGCTACATTTTCGGTGTGCTTTCTCAGGGCAAACCTGGTCTCTTATTGTGGCAGAATCTGATTGTCCATCTGGTTTGTCTTGGAGGACACAGTGACTGTCTGTTCCCATTTCTGGAGGCTTGTATTCTGGTGGAGGAGAGCCAGGTGCTGGCCTAGATCGTAATTTGTCTTCAAGGGAGAGATGAATGGTCAGAGGGAGGAGTGGAGTGTAGGCTGAGGGATGGAGGCATAGTGAAGAGATGGGGAAATCAGTGAGGGGTTGAGTTCAGTGAAGGCATGGGGTTCAGTGAGAAGGTGGGGTTAAGTGAGGCCTGAGTTTCAGCGAGAGGCTCACGTGGTGGGGATGGAGCCTGGTCACACTGCAACTCCTTGAGCCTTTCCTCCACTGGCAGGAGGCAGTGAAGAATGAACACGCAGCCAGCTTTCTTCTTTCTGTTCAGTCAGGAGCTCTGCGGAGGTGGAAAGGGCCTAGACAAGTGGCTCTTTTCCAGGTGTTGACCTTACCAACACACAGCTTTCCCCTGTTTCTCCATTAAACAAATAGTTGTTAAAGGAACGGAACTGTCATAAACTCCACGCCCATTCCTCTCTGCACTCTGTGCCCATCTGTCTTTTCCTTCAGTGGAGTAGGCCATGACCACCCTGGCACCTAGACTGAGTCACTGAAACTCAATCTGGGCAGGTGGACTTGGGGGATTGAGTCCCCTGCCCCCAGTCCTCATCATCAGCCTGAAAGATGGCAGGGAGGGGGTGAGAAGAGGCAGGAGGCTCTCTGAGGGAAGGGGAGGGAAGAGCTTGGGGTCTGGCAATCTCATCACCCTTATTTATAGTCTGAGAGCATTTGTGGAGCCTTCAGGTGGCACACATTCTGGGGAGGGTGTGACCAAGGAAATGGAGGGCCATGGGGTGTGTATAACATGCCCCTGCCTGGAGCTGTGTGCTGTGACAGGACCAGGGAGGACGGAATTAAGCAAGCTGCCTAAACTTCCTAAGAGCTCAAGTGGGGAAGCACTGATGCTTGGTAAAGGCCTGGTTCCAGTCAAAGCTGCTCTTTCTCAGCCTGCCTTTCCTCTTTGGTCCAAAGGCCACTGAAACTAGATTCTAGTGTCAATATTCTTTCTCTAGAGAGTTTTACCTAGCTAGACAACTTGAAGGATCTGCAGCCAAACTCAGCCATGTCTTTTCCTGGTCAAATCCCTGTCAGGGTTTCCTCTGCCCCAGGATCAAGGCCAGAGTCCCAGGGCCCCAGCTCTCCCTGGCCTTGCCTTCTACTGTCCAGCCACACCGACATTCCAGTAGGCGTATGCTCCTCTCCCCTTTGAGCCTTCATGCATTCAGTTTTCTCTGCCCAATCATCCTAGTGTGTCTGTCTGGATGACCTCTGTGTGTCCTTCAGGACTCGGGCATCTTCTTCAGAAGCCTTTTCTGACCCCACTTCCATCCTACATGCTCTTCTTCATCCGGTTGTCACAGTCTGGAGTCTGACTTCATTGCGGATCTGTCTCTACATGATGCTGGGATCCCTGAATGAATGACACATGTTACACATATTACTGAGGGAGCCTGAGGAAAAGAGAGGCGCTAGGACAGTTCACAGGTGAATCCCAGGAGCTACACTGCTTTGACAGGAAGGTGGTGGAGAAGATACATTCAGGCTGAAATAGCTCTACTGCACTTCAGGGACATCCAGGATGCCCCGGTACCACCAGGCAGCCTCTGAGTTTCTGGAGTCTGGAGCTGTGAACCAGATCCAGAGACTCCTGAAGCTGTGGGCACAGGATTCTGGGGGGTGGGTACAGTTGGCTCTAGGAATAGGAAGCAGGATAGTCCAGGCTAGTGGGTGAAGTTTCATAGTTTACTGAACAGCAATGCAGGAACCTTCACCCCATTGTAGCTTCCAGCATGTCTGAGGCCAACCAACAGGATGGAGTTTGAAATTCCCAAGAAGCCCCAGCCTTCATCAATTTAGTCAACAGGAAAGGTGGCTCCCATTGCCCTTCTACCACCCTTCTTTCAAGCAGTTGGAGCAGACAAGAACTGGCTCCCATTACTCAGGGTCCCCAAAGGCTCTGGGTGTGAAGGACAGCAGATGGGAGACATACTGGCTCTTGTAGATTCTGAACTGGTCAGAAGGGCCAGGAGGGAATGAGTCTCGTTCAGAATACTCTGTGACCTTGGAAGAGATACCCTACCTTGATCCTTGATTTCTCCAGCAGCTGTGACCTCCTGACTTGGTGACTTGCAGGCCACCCCCTCCCTTTCCTCATCTGATCTGTGCTGTGTTCCCCTAATGACCCCGACTGCATGCTCCAGAGTCCCAGCTTCTCTTCTATCTGGGCCAGGCAGTTCTTATAAACACAATAAGGGGAAATAGCATGAGAGATGAGGAACCCGGGGAAATTAATCATCAGGGAGTGACATTTGGTGAAAAATCAGGTACTTAATTAAGCAGGAAGAGCCAGAGGCCTGAAGGGAGATGGTGTATGTGGAGGGCAGAGAGAAATTTGTTCTTCTCACAGTGAACCTCTTGCCTCAGTTCCTGCCTCCACATACGCCAGACCCCTGCTTGAGGCTCACACTTTACATGTCTTTGGGATTGTCCAAGCATAGTGACTAACCCAAAATCTGGGACCAGCTGCCTGGGTTCACAGCTTCACTCTACCACTTATTAGCCACATGACCACAGACAGATCGCTTAACCCGTCTGAACTTTTATCTTCTCTACTTCAAAACAAAGATGACAACCATTTTCAATCCCTAGAGATGCTAGGGACTCTGAGTTAATATGCGATGGTTAATCTTCATTTCCGACTTTTTTGGAGTTGGAATCACCTAGGAAACAGTGGTGGATGTGTCAGTGAGGGTGTTTCTGGAGAGGTTCAGCAGGGAGTGAAGATCTACTCTGAATGTGGGCACCACCATTACAGAGGCTGCGTGGGGGGGATCAGTGGGGGATGGAAACTAAGTTAGGGCATGGAGGATAAGGGAAATGGGGCTCAGTGGGGTGGGTTGGGGAGACAAAGAATCAGTGATGGACACAGTGAGGGGGCAGGACATAGTGAGGGGACAAGGCTCAGTGGGAACGAAGGATCAGTAAGGAGAAGGGCTATGGGATGAAACCCTGCACTAAATATGAATATGAGAAAGCCCTGAGTGTGAGCATTCACCTTTTTCAGCTCCCTGACTATTATACAGTGCAACCAGTTACCTTAAATTCCTGCTGCAGCAAAACGGAGCTGCTTCCCCACACCTGCCCCCTCCCGCCATGATAGCTGAGCCATCAAAGCGTGCGCCAAAACGAACTCTTCTTTCTTTAAGTTGTTTTTCATGGGTGTTTTGTCACAGAAAGGAAAAGAAGTTCATATGAAAATTGGTACCAGAAGTGGGGTCATTGCTGTAATAAACCTGATCACGTGGTTTGTAGGTAAAGAACCGCTGTGTGGGAAGGACGAGGGCTATTTTTGGAGCTGGAGGTTAGAGAAGCACTAGAATGTTCTAATAGGAGCTTAACAGACCATGTGTAACAGACTTGTTCAAATGTGGAAGACAAGAATTCCAGGAGAAATGTAATCAAAGAAGTTTTGTATCACAAGATTTCAAGTAGGAATGAGGAATCTATTGGGAACTGAACTCCTTTGTTTTATATCCTATAAATAATCTGGAAACATTCAGGTTGTGGCATAGTTATTGCTCACTGCATTTATAGAGGTTTAGAATGAGAATTCAAAGCAGAAATATATGAAAAATGTGCAATCTATCAAGGGAAGGAATGTGAGTGTGGTGGTTAAGGTTGTGAACATACTGGGTGCCAACAGGTGTCTACCAGTTTAAGAGGTTTGCACCATTAAACAGAACCATTTCACTTTGCACTGAGCCAATAGGAAATGTGGTCTGAAAGCTAAACCATACCTACTGGAAGCTCCAGGTTTTAAAAATGCAGATTTGTTTGAAGGGAAAGTGATTAAATGGAGAATGCTGCTGAAGGGTTCTTGGCCAAAGCACACCTGCACAGGGA
Organism: Ellobius talpinus; assembly: GCA_001685095.1. Classification (NCBI taxonomy): domain Eukaryota; kingdom Metazoa; phylum Chordata; class Mammalia; order Rodentia; family Cricetidae; genus Ellobius; species Ellobius talpinus. The sequence continues at coordinate 4,632 of LOJH01010279.1, forward strand.
AACATTTTCCTGACTGAGCCACCAAAGTGCACAAAGGTTAGTTACTCCAGCGGTGGTGGAAATGGACCGGACTATGTCATCAGCAGATATAGGAACTTCAGGTGACATCCATATTGTGTTAGTCTGCCACGTGTAAAATATAAGAGTCATAGGACTATGTGCGTCTGAACCAAGGTTCCAGAAAGCCTCTGAGTTCAGGGTCATATTCCCTGCAAGAGGACCCAAGAGGTCACTGCATGGATTCTGAAAGTGAAGCCCATGTCTTAAGGAGACCCTAGGATGTTGAGGATGTAAGGAATACGCACCAAGAAAAGCACCAGTCATGAAGTTGAGCCAGTTCAAGAAATGATATTTGTGCTACAGGTGGCAGAACTGGAGGGGTGAGGCTACCCAAGACTATTGACACTCAGATGGCATCTTTGATGCTGGAGCACTGAGATCTGGACCTTGCTCTGTTAAGTGCTGCGTCTCACTTTGGTCTGACCTTTTCTTCTGTGCATCAATCCTTCTTTTTGGAATGGGAAGGCTTATTCTGTGCTGCTCTATATTGGAAGTATATGACTTGCTTTTTGATTTTATAGTGGCTTACAGTTCAGATATTGCCTCAAACCTCAGATGAGACTTCAAATTTTAAGTTTTTGAAAATGTAAGGATGTTCAGAATTTTTGAGGACTCTTACATATAAACTACATGCACTTTCCATAATGAGGTGGCCTTTGAGGACCAGAGGAAGAGTGTTATGATTTAAAGGGATGAACCTTGGGTAGCAGGTGGCTTGTTATGGCTAATCTTCACTGTCAGCTTAAATGGATTTGAAATCACATAGGAGAACCACCTCTGTATAAGAGGTTTAATTAAAGGGGGAAGATGCACCCCTTGGGCTAGGGTCCCAAGTTGAATTTTAAAAAAAGAAAAAGTAGGAAGTCAAGTTGAACACCAGTATTCATCTCTTTCTTCTTCCTGACTGTGGATGCAACTGCCTCAGGATTCTGTGGCCACAGCCACTCTCACTGCTGTGTCTTCCCTGTCACCGTGGACTGCACCCGCAAACATAAATCAAAATAAACCTACCTTGCTCGAGCTGCTTTTGTCAAGTGTTTCGTGACAGCATCAGGAAAAGCAGCGAGTTCATGATCTGTGTTGGATTGCTTGGTGTCATCTGACTGTAATGGCGCACAGGGAATGTCCGGTGACCGCTGGGCGCTTCCTATGCACTCTCCCTCTCATGCTTGTTCACCAGATGGGATATTCCTCCTGGGATGCTCAGGGAGGGCAGTTTGCTCACCTAAGGTCAAGTAGCAAGGGTAGGCTATGACTTGACACCGCTGGCTGTGAGCCCTGCTGCTCCTCTGTCCTGTTACTCAAGGATCTGCCCTGGGCCTTTCCCACATCTGCAAGAGACAGTGGAAGGAGGCTGTGACATGGGGTGGGGCGGGTTAGGGTCCCACCCTCATTTTGACCCTCCTTATGACTACCATGAGACAAATCATCTAGATGCTTGCATGTGCTTAGGGTTCAGCCTGTTTGTATCCTCCAGGCTGCTGGGGATGGGTCCTACTCCTCTTCGATCCAGGGCCTGAGAGGTGAGCCCATATCTTATTTTCAGAGAGGCTGTGATCTCTGGGAAGCGGCTGAGCTGCAATGGACTGGGCCCCTCGGACCTGCTAGGAAAGCCCCTGACTAGGCTGCTGGCTCCGCTGACTTCTGGCACCCAAGGTAAGGGCTGGGCATGGACAGAGATGGGGAAGTCTGTGGTTCTTGTCTGCTCTCATCCTGTCTCCCTTTGCTCCGCATCTCCAGCCACCTACTTCTCTAACATGCTGCTAATCTCCCCGCACCTCAGTTTCCTGACTGCAAAGTGGGCCAGCGGTGCCTCTTGAAGGGATGTTCTGAAGCATGTGTTAAGGGTCTAGCACCTACTAGGTTTCGGCGACTGATGACTGCTGTTCTATTTGCTTGTGCCTGTTGCCAGATGGGCTGCAGTTGTCACGCTCTCTGTCGCTGGATGTCTGTGTCTGTTTCTTGTCCTCTCCATGCCCCCTGTCCGCCATGTCTCTCTAGGTCTCTGTCCTCTGTCTCGATGTGGAAATGCACAAGACTGGGAGTCAGGAGGCCTGACTTGCTGAGTGATCTTGGGCAAGTCGCTTCCCCTTTCTGGACCTCAGCTCCCTAGAACAAGGATGTTCAGCCTTACCTGCCTCCCTCCCACCCTCTCTCCCAGGGATTTTGGGAGAATCACAAGAAAGTTGTCAAGTGAGGGGGATTTCCTTCTATTTAGGGGTCGTCGCTATGGTTATTTTTGTCACTGACTCAGGTCCGCTCTCTGTCTCACCAGGCCTCTGGGTCTCTCTGTGTCTTTGTCCCAGCCTCTCTGTCTGCATCTTTGTCTCCTTCCCTGGGTCCTTACTCAGTATCTCTGGGCCCCCCTGGGCCTGCAGGACCACCTCATTGCCCTCTCCCCCCTTCAGTGCTGATCATACCCCTGGTGGACAAGGAGGCTGGAACTGTGGCAGCTGTCATCTTGGTAAGAGATGTCATCTTGGTAAGGGTAACCTGCCCAAGTGGCTGGGTTGTGAGTAGGATGGGGAGAGGAAAGCAGGGGGAACATCTGTGTCTGGAGCCTGCCTCTGTGTGTGTGTGTGTGTACGTGCGTGAGTATCTCTGTGTGTGTGTGTCTGTGTGTGTGTGCACATGAGTGCGTGTCTGTGTGTGTGCGCGCATGTGTGCCTCTGTGTCTGTGTGTGCGCGCATCTGTGTGTGTGTGCACGCACGCGTGCGTGTATGTCTGTGTGTGTGTGCGTGTGTGTCTGTGTGTGTGCATGTGCGTGCGTGTCTGTGTGTGCGCGCGCGTGCGCGTATGTCTGTGTGTGTGCACGTGTGTGTATGTCTGTGTGTGTGTCTGTGTGTGTGTGCGTGTGTGTGTCTGTGTGCGCACGTATGTCTGTGTGTGTGTGCATGTGCGTGTCTGTGTGTGCGCGCGCGTGCGCGTGTATGTCTGTGTGTGTGTGCACGTGTGTGTGCGTGTCTGTGTGTGTGTGTGTGCGTGCGAGGGAGAGGAGGGCTTCACCAGAGCCCAGATCAACCTTACAGCCCAGTGCTGGGGCTCACCCTGGCAGGAAGAACCCTCTGGTCCACTGGGTAGTGTCTAAGACAACAGGGACACAGTGAGGCAAGTGACCAACAGACACTGAAAGGGCACAGGTGAATGCGAGGCTGCCACCACTGGAGACACAGGCAGTATCAGAACTGCTGGAGCTAGGGACTTAAGGAGAGGTGGGTGTCCCTGGGGGAGCTGCCTGGGTGACAACCAGGAACCAAGATGCCCCTTGAAGCTGTGAACTAGATGAAAGAGAAGAGCCCCCCCTTAGTCTCAGAGATGCCTGGAAACTCAAGGGGTTGTTTCCCCTGGGCTGCTGGCTGCTCTCCCTGTCACAGGGTCTCCCAGGCTCCTGCTTCGCAGCTCCTTGGAAAGGTGGCCTTGATAGCAGATGTTCTTTTCCTCTTCTGAGCTCTTTTCCCATGTGGAAATAGAAGTCGAAATCCTTGTCCTATCCCAGGAAAAGGTTTGCACCCCAAGTCACAGTTCTGGGAATCTGCCAGCGTCAGTGTGGCGCCGCCTGGGACAAATAAACTCGGCACCAAGGGACTCCTCCCGAGCTCATTAAAAGGGAATTAAAGGTTTCCGAGTCGCCTGACCTTTCCTGAGCTATAGGGCAGACAGTGGGAGTGGAGGGGCAGCCACCAACTGGAATGGGGTGCCAGGTTGACTCCCTGACACTAGGCCCCATCTGCCTCTGGGAGGGAGCTCAGAACCATCTCCTACTGATCCTCCCAGCGTGTGCTCCCCTGACCCCACTTCTTACCCTGTTTCTTGGGGAGTCTGACAAGAGTAAGGGGCATTACAAAGGTTGGCGGCTCTAGCCAGGAGTGGGGGCGCAGTGACTTCAGCACACCTCTGTAGACAGAACAGGGTCTAGAGGTGCCAGACTCCCCGCCAGTCTGCCCGTCCTCACTTCGATACAGTGAAAACTGGGTGGAAGAAAAGCATCTCCCCAAGGTAAAGACATTTAGGAAGTTATTCAGCATGGTGACAGAGGATGCCCGCCATGTTCGCCTTGACTAGCACTAGCTCAGGAATCTTGCTTTCTGAAGAGAGGAAACCCTAATGTCAGCTTAATTCAGCCAGCCACAAGTGCTGGAACAAGACGTGTCTACTTCTTGGAGCTTTCAGTTTGGGGACAGGCAGAGACACCTTCAAGCCACCACAAGCCAAATGAAATAATTGCTGCCAGCTGTGCTCTGGTGGCAGCAGCTGGAGCAGCAAGGGGAGTCCCGCAGTGAGGGAGCCTTTGAGTGAGGTCTTGAGTGTAGGTAGGTAGGGAGCCGAGGAGGGGAAGGGCAGTGGGTGGCGCTCAGGGAGGCTGACACATTATGGTGTGACCCACCAACGAAGATGTTACCTGAGGTACAGAAGTTTCTGACAGACATCCCCTCATTGCCCCAGATACTCTGACAGTGAAGAGCTCCTGAAGGGAATTTAGAGCATTTCGCTGTCCAATTCTCCTCTAAGCCTGGAGCTTCCCAGTCAGAAACACACTTCTTTGGATGCCTGCTCCCCAAGGCACACACATCTGACAGCTGCTCCCACGGTCACAGGATTTTTTATCCTCCGGCAGCCATGGGGTACCCAGCTGCTACCCAGTCCTGAAGGTTGCGGGAACAGAAGGAAGAGGGGGTGCAAATCATCACTCCCTCCTTGATAACTCCAACTTTTATCTGGTTTCTGTTTGTGGTGCCCGCTGTCTTCACACACACATGCATGCACACACATACTAACACATGCACGCATGCACGCACATACCCATCCATCTAAGACCTTTCTATTAGGTGTCAAGAGCTGTGTGCTATGTCCTGGAACACAGAAATGACCGAAATAGACCATTAGTTCCTGCTTTGAGCCCTGGAGGGCATGCCACAGGTGATGAAAGTAAGGGAAGAATTGAAAGCGTGGTCGGCTCTAGCCAGGAGACCAGAGAGTCCTGTGAGGAGCAGTGGGCTTCAACGGAGATGCAGTCAGCGGGGGACTTGCTAAGAAATGTGCAGTCTAGGTGCGCATGCGCGGCTGTGTGCCTGAGTTTGAGCTTTCACAGCTCAGTTCAATCGACATGATTGCAGACTCTTGATGTGGAAAGTCTCTTACTCTTTTTCAGTTCTGGGATAACGAGTTCCTTTGAGAAGTGGGTGGCTCTTGGTTTCTGGCATATGATGCATGATTTGTGCCTGTTCCCCTTCCCCTAGCTGTGCCTGTTAGCTCCTTGCATGACAATAGGGCATTCATGCCATTAGTCATGTTGAACTTGATGAGGGTGGGCCTGGTAGCCTGGCCAGGTTTTTAATTCTTTCTAAACACTGGTGCCCACTGATCAGTATTTCCCACTGATCTCCAGACACCCACCTTAACATTAGCATTTACAAACGTAAATGCTACCACATGTCAGTGTGTTGGAGATTAACTGGCTTGTGTTAGGAGATGTTGAAAGTATGGGTGTGGGTGCTGGTATGAATGCAGACATGTGGATGGTGTGGGTAGTGGAGGTGCAGGCGTGTGTGTGCGTGTGTGTGATTTCCACGGGAGAGTAAATGCAGGTATGTACATGTGAAAGGGCTTTAGGTTCTTCCGGAGAGTACCTGTGTGTGTCTGAGCACATGCTGAGTGGGTGGGCTGAAGCAGCCCACAGTGCATGCTGGGATGAGGGAACATCACGGTTTCTTCTTTTCCCTCAGCATTTTCAGACCCCCAGCTCTGCACCTGGGTGAAGGCCTTTGGAAAGCCAAGGAGCTGGTTTCCCCCCAGCTCTAGAGGGTTCCCAAACTGCCCCTCTTCCTGAGAGATGAGTAGAAGCCGAGGCAGCGAGGATGCTGCCCTCCGTATACTAACCATAAAAACCAACGTAATTACGTAAAGCACATGCGGGCTGCCTCGGATGCCCTCAGACTCCAGCCCTGTAGGAAGGAGCCTCATTCCCAGCTTAAGCTTCAACACAGCCCTGTCCCCCTGGGTCTCTTCCAGGTCTCCCTAGCTCTAGTCTTACTTCCTGACATTTACCCTTCATCCCATAGATGACAGGTGTCAGATGCTAAAGTTTGCCATGGCTCCCTAAATCCCAAGTTTAAGGCCCTCTGTAGCCCCTTGGACATTTCTGCTCCCCACCCCTGGGCCTCATCTCCCTACATACCTCCCACTTACCACTTAACCTGGGAGCCTCTGGTCTACAGTCCCCTCCCCTGTCTCCTCTCTCTCCTCTTCTGCTTGTACTTCCAACTTAGGAAGCCTCCCAGATCCCATCCCCTTTGAGATTCCTAGCCCAGGTTGTCTGTGTACCCCCAACTCCCTCAGGTATAAGGTCCCGCACCCCAGCTAGACATGATGCTCCTCTTGGCCAGAACCTGAGCTTCCTGAGAACCTGCTGGTCCCCTCCTCTCCATCTGCTCCTGGCATGGGACCCAGAGCAGAGAGGCAAGCAGGGACTGCTGGGGCAGGGGAGGCAGGATGAACCCCCCACGTGCAAACACTGTGGGAGTCCACAGGTGGCGACCGACTTTGAATAAGCAAAAGAAGTTGAGAAAGCAGGTGGGGAGCCTTGCTGGCAGGCCACAGTGGGTTCCTAGACCACCATCCCTCCTTCCCCTCCACACTTCCTCTTCAAACACCCAAGCAGGGTGGAGGAATAGAGATTCCCAGAGCATGGAAGATGGCTGAAGGGAGCCCTGGTAACTGGCACAGGGGACAGGGGGAGGATGACAGGAGGTGGGAGAAGAATGAATCTAGAGAGTGGACATGTAGGCATAAAAGGGGGGAGTGGATGGAGTGGTTCTAACTCTGCCATCTTCTGCTTGGTGACTTTGGATAAGTCCCTCACCCCTTCTGGGTCCTGGCTCATCTGCGAGGGGGAAGAGTTGCATCTCGTGGTGGTGAGGATCACATGTAGGCAGAAGGCACCCCATCAGCCCATCCATGTCAGCTACACACCTCCCCTGGCAGAAGTCATGCTGGGTTCCTCTGGCCCAGATGTAAGGGCGGATCAGACCCCACCCAGAAGGGATGGAGCTGGGAGGCTGAAGCCAGTTGCACAAATCCTCTAATCAGGGTCTGAGGTACTCCATATGTGGAAGATGGAGAAGGATCTAAGGCCCCCCTTCCTGACACTATACACCTGGACTGTCCCCAGGAAGGGAACAATAAGCATGGAAAGTGATGGGTCAGAAACAGAAAAGTCCCACCCTTTGCGCCTGCCCTAGAAGTCTTCCTTGGGAAAAAGACTCCCAGAGCTGGCTGCCTGGCCTGAAGGATGGCCTGACAGGGAGTTCGCAGACTGTGTTGGTAGAGACTAGTGTGTACTGGCCATGGGGGGGCACGCTAGCAAAGACAGTCTGGGGAAGGTCACAGCTTGTCCCTTCTCCCTTCACACCAGGTGCACTGTGGCCAGCTGAGTGACAGTGAGGAGTGGAACCTACAGGCAGTGGAGAAGCATGTAAGTGGGGTGGGACCATGGTAACACGGAGTCTGCTGAAGGCCCTTATTAGAGCTGGTGGGAAGAGGACCTGGCTGGCCAGAGACCTGGCCAGGCCTGGATTCTGGTTCCAGAGCTACCACCTTGAAGCTTTGGGACCTTGAGAAGTCATGCAGCCTCTATAAGCCTCCAGTTTGCATCTGAAGATGGAGATAATGATAGCACTGACTTACCCAAGTTAGTGATGAGTCAAATACCTTGTAGATAACTCAGGCTCTTTTCTGCCTAAGATTTCAGACATCTGTGATCTTAATCAGGATGGTGTTAGACAGAAAAATCTGACCCTCTTTTGGAAGCCTTTATGAGCCAGGGGTGGAGACAGCTATACTTGTCCATGGATGGAAGGAGGCTCCAGGGGCTGTGGGGACTCTCAGGAGGTTGAGGGGCCATGGCTTGAACTATTTTGGACCAGAACAGCAGTGGGCACTGTGGGGCCCCGCAAAGAGAGCTGCTTGAGCAAAGGGGAGGAGTCGCGTAGCGGCACCAGCAGCCAGGGTGGGACAAAGGTGTTACCATTCTGCCTGCCCCAGACTCTGGTGGCCCTGCGGAGGGTACAGACTCTGCAACAGCGCAGGCCTGAAGCTTTCCAGAACACCTCAGTGGCTGCCTCTGAAGATCAAAAGGATGAGAAGGGATACAGCGACCATGACCGAAAGATTCTGCAACTGTGTGGTGAGGGCCAAACTTGGGCAGGTCTATAGGACCTGATGGGGCTGATCCTGGAGGGGAAGCACCAGGGCCAGACCTAGGGAGTAGGAAGGGCCTGAGAAGTGAGGTGAACTAAAAGGCAGCATCCAGATATCACTTGGAAAGAGTGTGGGTCTTCTGGGTGGCTGGTGAGGCCTGAGGAGACACAGGGGAGGACCATGGAGCAGCCATCGGTAAGGCAGAGCCCTCTCTGACATGAGCCCTGCCCTTGCAGGGGAACTCTATGACTTGGATGCCACGTCTCTGCAGCTCAAAGTCCTTCAATATGTGAGTTCCTGAGCATCCTCTCTCCCGCCCCATCTCTCTCCCTTGAACCTCTCATCTCAATTCAGATGGGGACATCCCATCCACTCTACTCTTCCAAAAGCCTGAAACCCCCCTGAGAGATGAGAGGCTAGAGGGTGGCCCAGCACACTCAGCCCGGCTTGCTCTGTCCCCTTTCAGCTGCAGCAAGAGACACAGGCATCTCACTGCTGCCTCCTGCTGGTGTCTGAGGACAATCTGCAGCTTTCCTGCAAGGTGAGGGGCAGGTCCACTGTGGGCCAGGGTAACAACCTGTGTCTGCCTTTCCCCTCCATTAATCTTTCTCCATTACTGGGTCCCGCAGGTCACTGGAGATAAAGTGCTGGGAGAAGAGATTAGTTTTCCTGTGAGTGCCACCTCTGTCTTCTGCCTTGGAGCCTGCAGGGACCATGAAGTCCTAGCGGGACTGGGAGCCGCTAGAATATCTTGGTGGGACTAGTCCAGGTCTTGAGGTCTACTTAGAAGTCTTACAAAGGAGCACTGTATCTCATGGTCAGGTTCTGGTAGGAACAATCTCTTACAGGGTACGGGGAGTCTTACGTGGGATCAGCTCTGATCCGCTGGAGTATTTCTAGACACGAGTCCGTTATAATCTCTTTGGAGTTTGGTTATCACTCTCTAGTTAGGGAAGATCTTCCGGTCCACCACTGGTTACTCTAGCCCTCCCTACTCCCCATCTTCCACTCCTCAGTCTTAGCTCCATCCATTTTTTGAACTGTTCAAAGAGTTTGTTGAAACTTCTAGTCATGGAAGATAAGGATGGGCTGAGATCCCTGATACAGGGAAAGCTGGGTCAACTGGGTCTCTCTTCACTCTCCAGTTGACCATGGGACGCCTAGGCCACGTGGTGGAAGACAAGAAGTGCATCCAGTTGAAGGACCTAACTTCTGTAAGCCATGGCCATGTTGAGCCAGGGGAGAGGGAGGGGGAGAGCCCTTGCATAGGTTCCAGGGTCTTCAGAATGGGATAGCCTAAAAAACGGAAGGACAAGACTGAGAGACTTCATGGCATTCCCATACTCACGCCATAGCAGGTTGCAGAACGTGGTGGAGAGCTGGAGAAGGAAGCCCACTGCCCCCTCCTCTGCCTTGGCTCACCATCCCTTGTATCTCTGCAGGACGATGTGCAGCAGCTACAAAACATGTTGGGCTGTGAGCTGCAGGCTATGCTGTGTGTCCCTGTCATCAGCCGGGCCACTGACCAGGTGGTGGCTCTGGCTTGTGCCTTCAACAAACTTGGAGGAGTCTTGTGAGTTTGGGGGTGCAGGGTGTCAAGAAGGAATTGGAGCTGAGAGGCAGGCCAGGGTAACAATGTGAGAAGGGGCTAGGCAGAGGCGCCCCCCCCAGTGGTGGTGAGTCTCAGTTTATTAGTGCATGATGCTGACTCCCCATCATCCTTCTTGTTTTTGCCACCACCTCTCCATCAGGTTGTGGGGGTGGGTGGGGGGTGGGGCATTGAAGAAGAGCAGGAGGCAAGTCTCTAGTCTGAGGGAGACTAGCCTTGGTCTGAGTGACTCCAATCAGAGAAGGGAGATATGGCTTTGGTTTCAAGAAGCAATAGCTCCCTTGATGTGGTGGCATGGCGATAACTCCAGCTTCTTATGGAGCCTGAAGTGGGGGCGGGGGATCACTTGAGCCTAGCAATTCTGGGCTAGCCACAACCCCGCCTCAAACAAACAGAAACAAAGCAGTAGCCTCAGGAGGAACCCACATTTTGGTCTGAGGACAAGTAGAAGTTTCCCTGGAGAGAGCACTCAGCCTGAAGGGCAAGGGAGTGCAGCTGTCCTCAGTGTGAGAGAGTTCCGTTACCTGGTAGATATGGGCTTCCTAGCAGCAAGGAGGAAAGGAGACAGCCCATCTTCCCTCCCGTCTCTGGTGAACTCCCACTTCCTCCAGGTTCACAGACCAGGATGAACATGTGATCCAACACTGCTTCCACTACACAGGCACGGTGCTCACCAGCACCTTGGCCTTCCAGAAGGAACAGAAGCTCAAGTGTGAGTGCCAGGTGAGTGCCTGCTTTGAACTTTTCCTGGGGACCAGCTCCAACCCTGGAAGGCTGTCCACAAGAGCAGATGTGTGCTTGTGTTATCCGGGCTAATGGCAGCCCTGCCCTGGTACTGTAGGGAACACTAGATAACCTAATGACCTGGAAGTCAAAGAGGGAGGTCAGTGGGTCCCTGGGCTCTAGACATTGTCTGTGATTGCCCTCTAGTGTCTAATATTGGCACTACCACAACATCTGGGCAGCAGGAGGCAAAGGTGGTTGGACATCTGAGCTCCAGGGGCTTCCTGCTCATGTCAATCATGTCACTGGCTATTCCTCTACTCTTTCACCTAGTAGCTAAAGGTTTTCATTAGACATGTCAGTCTCTAGCCTATTCTAGGAGCCCTGGGGAAGGAATGAGGACAGCCCGGGGCCATTGGCACAGGGGATTGGTTAGGGTGAGCCCTGACCCAACACTGTGGTCTTCACTTCCCCCTCCTCAGGCTCTTCTCCAAGTGGCGAAGAACCTCTTCACTCACCTGGGTGAGTGCCTGACTGTCTTCCACACAGGCTGTCTGGGGAGGGGTCATGGAGGGCTTGCCTGGCATTCCTCAAGTCTCACGTGCTTCTCCTTACCCTCCTCTAGACGATGTCTCTGTCCTGCTCCAGGAGATCATAACGGAGGCCAGAAACCTCAGCAACGCGGAGATGTGAGCAGAAGTGGGCTGGGGAGGGAGACAGGCCTCAGTCCTCACCACCTCTGCCCTGCCCCTGCCTCCTTGCCTGCCATTTCCTTCTGACTGGGCCCTTATTTCAGCCAGGACAGTGCTAGCTTTGCTTGCCATGGGTTTCAGAGACACATACATAGTAGGAACTAAAAACGGTACAATACAAAACAAACAAAAAGAAAATGGAGGAATGCGTGGAAATGACCATCCTCGAGAGGAGTACATCAGGTCAGGACACTCCTCCAGGGCCTCAGAAATGGCTTCCTTAGTCATGCGTGATTGGAGGGGCGAACCACTTCTCTCCACAGTTGCTCGGTGTTCCTGCTGGATCAGAATGAGCTGGTGGCCAAGGTGTTCGATGGCGGCGTGGTGGATGATGAGGTGAGGAAGTATGGACGCAAGGGCTCTGGGAAACAAGCCACATTTGGAGGTTGTCTATAGCCAGGCCAACTCTGCTTTCCACTCCATCCCCGTCTGGGCAGAGTTATGAGATCCGCATCCCGGCGGACCAGGGCATCGCGGGTCACGTGGCGACCACGGGCCAGATCCTGAACATCCCAGACGCATACGCCCATCCGCTTTTCTATCGCGGCGTAGACGACAGCACTGGCTTCCGCACGCGCAACATTCTCTGCTTCCCTATCAAAAACGAGAACCAGGGTGAGGAAGCCAGGCCGCCGGGGGTGGGACCTGGAGGGGCGGGGCGGGGCCAGGGCGGCGCATAGTGGAAGGCGGTCTTAGTTTCTTCCGATTCTTTAGGGTCCTGAAGTTGAAAGGATTGGGGTTGCCCGGGCTTGAACCATTACTTCCAGAGGAGTTAGGAAAAAGCAGGTCTCACTGGACCCCTTCCCCAGCGGTTCCTATCTTCTTTCGCTTCCCAGAGGTCATTGGTGTGGCTGAACTAGTGAACAAGATCAATGGGCCCTGGTTCAGCAAGTTCGACGAGGACCTGGCCACAGCCTTCTCCATCTACTGCGGCATCAGCATCGCCCACGTGAGGGAGCGCGACTGGGGCGGGGAGGGTGGCTTTCGACTCCCCATTCTTTGCTCTGGCCTGTCCATCCACACAGAGCATGAAAGCTGGCTATACTGTTTTCAGTCCTGTCCACCCAGCTTAAGACCAAACAAACTAGCAAACAAACAAAACGCCTAGATCTGCTGGGCTGGTGGTATGGGCCTGTAATCTCGGAACCTGAGAGGGAATAGCAGGAGGATCAGGAGTTAATTGGAGGCTACCCTGGGCTACATACATAAGACAATGTCTCAAAAAACTAAAAAAACCCAATACACACATACAAAACCCTATTGCTAGAACGCCACCTCTTCTCCAGTAATTCCAGCCCAATGTATTAGTCAGTGTGTTTTTTTTTGGGGGGGCAAATATTGGATCTTTCTGCCCTGGCTTTTTGGCAGCTCTAGCCTGAAAATCCAGCCCAGGTTCATTCTTTTGATCTTCTGCTCCAAGGGCTACCAGGTTCCATCATTGAAGTCTGGGTCAGGCTCAGCAGATGCATGCGCTCAGTGCCTCAGTGGTTAAGAAAATGGGGAAGGCCAGTCAGAGAGCTGAGACGCGTGGGAGTGGAGCCTGAAGACTGGGCTCTTGCTAATGGCGCACACTGGGCCTCCAATGGGACTGGAAGGAGGGCTTCTGCAATTGTACCCCTTTCTGGGCATTCTGAGGGTGTCACGGCCTCCAACTGCAGCCCCATCGTTTCTACTTCCCCCCCAGTCTCTTCTATACAAGCAGGTGAATGAGGCCCAGTACCGCAGCCACCTGGCCAATGAGATGATGATGTACCACATGAAGGTGAGGCTTGCTTGGAATTTCTGTCCTGCCCTGTCTCCCAGACTCCTTTGCAGCCCAGGCCCAGGCTGAGCTTTCTTATCCTTGGTTCTTGAGAGTGTGAAAACAGACCACACTAGTACCTGGCCTCCTGCTCTGCCTAGGGACTGTCTTCCCCCATCCCATCTCCCATTCCACTCTCCCAAGCCTTTTCTCAGTCCATCCCCAGTCTGGAAGCAGCCAGCAGGCTTTCACCCAGGGAACGATTTAGTTCTGACAGCTACCCCTATCCCATGTCCATTTAGGGAAGTCTCGAGAGCTGAAACCTTGCTCGGGGCTTCTCACTACCACTCTCTATCCCTGCATGATCCCAATTGCTGACCCTCCAGTCCGATTCCCAGGCCCTGTTTCCAAAGAGCTACCTCAAGCCTTAGCTTAGAGTATATGACAGTCACTGTTCACTGAGGCATTTCCTCTTACCTGTGTTCCAAACTTTGGGAATATGCACAGAGCAGTAGCAGGAAGGATTGAGATCGAACGTTTGGAAACTCTCCTCAGGAGACAAGTTGCTAGACTTAGTGTCTGTGAAAGGCCATCGCAGGTTGGGCTATCACAAAGGGGGCATTCTCTAGCTTTATCTTTGGCTGTCACGCATGTGGTCATCTGCTCGTAAGCAGGGGACACAGGCATGTGGGCTGCCATCCTGCGGTGATCTGTCCAATGATAACATTAAGAGTTGGAATCCAGCTTGATGTACACTGGGCAAGGGATCCCCTGTCTGCATGGGAATTTGATGGAGAGGCCATCAGCTAATGCCTGGCTTGTCTGCACTAGGTCTCTGACGATGAGTATACCAAACTTCTCCACGATGGGATCCAACCTGTGGCTGCCATTGACTCCAACTTTGCCAACTTTACCTACACTCCTCGCTCTCTGCCTGAAGATGATACTTCTATGGTGAACTGGGGGTTGAGCGTGGGAAGTATAGATGTCAGTTAGATGTGCATCAGAACTTCCAGGCGAGGCAGAAACACCAAACAGGGCTATGGGGCTCCTTCAGAGATAAGCTGGGGGTGCTTCTCAGGACCGTAGGACTGCCTAGGGGACAGCAATGGTCTGGATGGTGGCCCAAAGCTGCCCTAGGTGTGTGGCCTTGAGGCTTGCAACCCTGTCCCTGATCTAAGCCTATGTGTGAGCTTGCTTCCAAGAAGTCTTAGCTTCCAAAGCCCTCAAATTTTGGATAGTTCACAGCTTGACATATGACTGTTCATCAATTGAATTGTCCTTTACTTTAGGTTTAGAGTTTCAAAACTCTTAACTATTTATTGTGAGGATTCAAGGGAGGTAGAGACGGGAGCCTTACCTCGATAGTGACGGTCCCTCTGATGTCCCCTCCTGTGCTTTACAGGCCATCCTGAGCATGCTGCAAGATATGAACTTCATCAACAACTACAAAATTGACTGTCCAACTCTGGCCCGGTATGTGCCCGGCACTGCCCTTGGATCAGAACCTCCGTCTCCAGCTCAGATTGCTTCCGTCTTGTGTCCATTGCTCCAAGAATTCTTGGGAGGGATCTTTTATTTTTTATTTATTTATTTTCTTAGTTTTTATTTGATGTGCATTGGTATCGATGTATGTCTATGTGAAGGTGTCAGATCTTGGAGTTACAAACAGTTGTGAGCTGCCGTGTGGGTGCTGGGAATTGAACTAGGGAGGAGAACAGTCCAACCGCTGAGCCATCTCTCCAGGCCCCAGGGAGGGATCTTTTAAAGATGCCTGGAAGAGGACTGGATTTGTTGGGGTGGGGAAGGATCTGTGATTGAAATCCATTCTCAGACACTGGATCATGCAGAAAGAAAGGCAAGAGAATTTAATGGGCAGAGTCTGGAGGGCTTCCAGAAGGAGGCGAGGCTGAGGCCCCTCTGCTGCCTCGGCTCCCCCAGGTTCTGCTTGATGGTGAAGAAAGGCTACCGGGATCCACCCTACCACAACTGGATGCACGCCTTCTCTGTCTCTCACTTCTGCTACCTGCTCTACAAGAACCTGGAGCTTTCCAGCTACCTCGAGTAAGTGGCTGTCCTTTCTACACCTGCCAGCCATGAAGCCCAGCTGGGTTTCAGGTCCTCTACCTGGCCACTTGTCCTGTCCTCTTAGCAGGGCACGCCACACAGCCCCACCTTCTGCAAGGGGGCTGCTCAGTCACAGAGAATGATAGGCTGGGGCACTCAGAAGGAGAGCTGCTTTCCGGAACTCATCCAGCTGTTTCTGAAGTGCCCAGGGAGGAAGCTCTGGGTGACATTTCTCTTTTCTGCTTCCCCATCAGGGACATTGAGATCTTCGCCTTGTTTATTTCCTGCATGTGTCACGACCTGGATCACAGAGGCACAAACAACTCCTTCCAGGTGGCCTCGGTGAGAGCCTGCCCTCCTCACAATGGGGACCCTCTGCCTTGCCCTTCTCAGCCTGAGGAGACGTGGCAGTGAGACCCCCCAGCTGGGATGGGAAGTGCAGATGGGAGGGGTAACCCGAACCTTCCTGGACTGTTCCAGAAATCCGTGCTGGCTGCACTCTACAGCTCGGAGGGCTCTGTTATGGAGGTAAATTGCCATCCTGCCCAGCCCCTGTTCTGAACCCCTAAAGGCCAGCAACTTTCAAGCTAGACAGTTGTCAAACCATGCTCTCCAGCTGGCTGCCGGAGTTGTGCCGCATGGGCCTCATTTTCCCGAAACAGATACAGGGTGGAGCTGTGACTAGGGACACTGGGTCAGCCTGAACCAGCCTTGCAAGGCCAGTGGGAACAGAGAAGCCCCCCCCACAAAACCTGCCGGTCCATTCAGGCCTGGGTCAGCGCCAGTCCTGGAGCTGGTTTGCTCTCAGGGACCTCTTGAGTCAGGAACAAGATCCCCCTGTGTAGGAACCACATTTCCAAGGTCACCTTGCCCCAGGCTGTCTCCCATTGCACCCCCCCATTTGCACCCTTAGAGATAAATGGTGTGCTTACTGTCTCCCAGGAGGCCCCGTGACAGCCCTGGTTCTACCCTGTGTCCCTTGGGAAGAGCCTGCTCCTCTTCCAAATGACAGCCCTTCACTCTCAGGAGACAGGGCCCTGCCCTTGCCTCCTCACTGCGTCCCCTTGTCAGCAAGCAAATATTTTCTGCATGAATTAGTGTCCAGGACATCAGGGGATCATTTCAGAATTTCCTTCCAGCCTTTGAGGCCCTCTGAGCATACCTTATCAGGCCTCTTCATGTGGCAGCTGAGGGCTCTGAGTGATGGAGTTGGCCAGGGACTTGCCTGGGGCCACAGAGGGTTCCAGTAGACTTCTCACAAAGGGAATGGAGACCCTCACACCCCTTTCTGCTTGCTCCACTGAGCTTGGGGTCCAGGCCCTGCTGGGCTTTCTTGCCTCTCTGGGGGCCTCTGGTGAGGGATACTTTGATCCAGAGGGACCTGTCTCTCCTCTCTCCACAGAGGCATCACTTTGCTCAGGCCATTGCCATCCTCAACACCCATGGCTGCAACATCTTTGACCACTTCTCCCGGAAGGTGATGGGGTTGTGTGGGGGTTTGCTTGGTGGGAGCTGGGGCCTGGCTAGACAGAAGGAGCAGATCTGCCTTGGAGTAGATAGGATGTGTGCAGCAGGGACCGTGATTCCCCTTCCCTTACCCTCTCCAGGACTATCAGCGCATGCTGGACCTCATGAGGGACATCATCTTGGCCACAGACCTGGCACACCACCTCCGCATCTTCAAGGACCTGCAGAAGATGGCTGAAGGTGCCACATCTTGCCATTGGAGAGGGATGGGTGGTTTGGCACCAACATCTGCCCACCTGAACCTCTGCCATGGTTATGGTGTCTGCCCAGGGAGACCCAGTACTGGCCTCCCAGATTCCACTGGTGGGCTTTGTGCCCCACTGTGGGACAGGCTCTGGGGCCCTTGTTCTCAGAAGGGACAGGAGCCTGGACCTTCTCCTTGACTCCATTGTCCCTCCACCAGTGGGCTATGACCGAACGAACAAACAGCACCACAGGCTTCTCCTCTGCCTCCTCATGACCTCCTGTGATCTCTCTGACCAGACGAAGGGCTGGAAGACCACCAGAAAGATTGCGGTAAGAGCTGGCTATCCAACCTGAGCAAGGATAGATTACACCCTCTGCCTAGCTCCATGTGCCCCTCAGCAGCCTGAATGCCTTTCTGTGCTGATTTTAGCCTGGTTGTATTTTGGGGACTCAGAAATACAGACCACCTCAGGGCCACCGATGAAATAACCCAGAGACGGGCACCAGCTTATCCAAGGCCACACAATAAATGAGTGGGAAGTGGGCAGAACCCGGGCCGAGGGCAGGCCCTGGGTGGGGCTGAGACATTCAGTTTGTCACCCTGGGAATAGGCTTAGGTGGACAGATCCCACTCACAGGAAATGATGACAGTAATGTCTTCCAGGAGCTGATCTACAAAGAGTTCTTCTCCCAGGGAGACTTGGTACGTGTCAGGTGACCGCAGGATGCCTAGGGTGGCGGTGTGTGGGGAGGTGAGGTGTTCCTGGCACGAGGCTGGGAGGGTTTGGGCTAGCTGGTCCTACCTGGTACCTGATGGAGGGGCAGGCCTGATGATCTGGTGTCTGCAGGAGAAAGCCATGGGCAACAGACCAATGGAGATGATGGACCGGGAGAAGGCCTACATCCCTGAGCTGCAGATCAGCTTCATGGAGCATATCGCCATGCCCATCTACAAGTGAGCTTGTGGGCACGGCTGGGACCATGTGGAGAGAGGGCAGGGCAGTGAGTGTATCTACCTCTGGGTTAACAAGAGGCCCTGCCGCTTCATCCCCAGACCCTAGCAGAAAGGGGTCTTCATGCTGTACCAGTCCCCGGGCTTGGCATAGAAATGCCATGTCTCCTGTTTTCTGACCCCTAACCCTATCTCCTGCACCCCTAGGCTGTTACAGAACCTGTTCCCCAAGGCGGCAGAGCTATATGAACGTGTGGCCTCCAACCGTGAGCACTGGACCAAGGTGTCTCACAAGTTCACCATCCGAGGCCTCCCGAGTAACAACTCGCTGGATTTCCTGGACGAGGAGTATGAGGTGCCCGATTTGGACGGCACTAGGGCTCCTGTCAATGGCTGCTGCAGCCTTGAGGCTGAATGACCCCCTCTGGGGGCACTCACTGCCCAGCCCTCCTTCCGTAGCTCTCTTCCAGTCTGTCTGATGCATTGGGAACCAGAGCCGTGGGTCCTGGGTTCTAGGCCAGGATGTCCCACGTGACCTGGTCCATGCTACCCTTCCCAGGCCTCATCTGTAGAAGGGAAGCAGGGTTCCCATTCTCAGGCTTGCCCATTTGTTCTTCAAGAGCGCAGTGGTGACCAGTGGCAGTGGCTGCTTTCTGCACCTCTGGCCATACCTGCCCAGTCCTGCTCAAGCTGCTCTATCTCTGAGCAGTGTCACGGCTCCTTCTGTGACCCCTTTATAGCCCTACTAGGTCAATAGCCTTGTTTTCCTGAGGGAATCCCCGTTCCCTGGGGACTCCAAGATCCTCCTGGAAGAAATTGCTGAGTTAGCAGAGGACATAAAACAGTCACCAGCTAGAAATAGCCATAGGATAAAGTGTCTGGAGGACCTCTGTGCTTTTGGTAGGGTTGGGACCTAGGAAGAAGCTGGCAGCCAAGTAGCTCAGTGCTCTCGGTGAGGAAGTGCTGTAGTAGAAAGGACAGGAACGATGGGCAGGAAGGATCCTCAAGCTGGGATACAGCCCCTATGCGTCCTTCAGGTGGTGTGGCCTGAAGCCAGTTCCTTTCCCTAGCTAGGCAAGACCGGATTGTTAGACAGTCTGCTCTCTCTTTAGATCAAAGTCTCCATCGTGCTGTGGGGTCCTTGAGTGTCTGTGACAGGCTCTGCCACCCTAAGGCACGGAAGGCTGAACCTTTCTTTTCCTCTGAGTGTGTCCCCTTGGCCTGAGCCCCTCTCCCATTCCTGCCATCAGGGAGGGGCCTGGCCTAACCCCGCAGGGCTTCTCTTCTGTTTCGTTCTGTGTGTATTGTGGGTAGGGGAGGGGCCCCCTGCCTTACCTACTCTGAGTTGCCTTTAGAGAGAGATGCATTTTTCTAGGACTCTGTGCACCTGTTGTATGTGGTCCTGTGGGCTGAGTGCTTTGTACATGAGAATAAATCTATTTCTTTCTACCAACCCTCCCCCAGGAGGCCACTGTGGACTCTGTCTGTGCATTAGGTGGAGGGGAAAGAGCTGGCACAGGCAAGCACCCTAGAAACTCTGTAACTCCTCTAGCCCTTGTGCCTAGACACCACTGTCCTGGAGGAGGTAATTCCTGGGCCATGAGGGCTAGGAGTGGTTGGCCCCAGAGGCTCAGGTGTGAAACAATGGGAGAATGCACCGGTTGGTAGTCCATGGCCTGGAGAGGAAGACCAAGAGTCTACCACAGAAGCCGCTTGGAGGAGGTGACCTGTGGCTCTTTCTACACCTCTGCATGCTGGCCTGCCCTGGTCATGATGCCCATAGAGCCAGCACCTGGACCGCAGAGCCTCTCTTTGCCTGCAGGGTTGTCTAGGTAACCGTCAGTTCTACATCCCAGTCTTTCCAAGTGTTACGGAAGGGGTCTTCCTGAGTGTGAGTCTCCATGCTGAATTTGACACTGGTTTGTGTCTGTGGAGTTTGTCCTGGCTTGCCCAGCTGCATGGGCATTTGCTGCTGGGAACAGTGGGGAGGCTCCTCCCCTCAGTTTGCCTAGCCCCTCTTCTCTGCCTCCTTGTTCACCACATCCTGACTAATCAGCAGCAATCTGTGAGGATCCTGGACATTGCTCTCCAAGGGTGGATAGGCTTGGGGGAGTCCTAGAGAGCCATCTTGTGACCACAGAAATGTCCTGGGATGCCAACCTCACCTTTGGGAACACAGAGCCTCTTTGCTCATAGGCTATGGTTTTGGAATCAGATGTCTAGACTGAGTGGTCTCAGGATGTCCAGGCTGGCCCCTGACCTCCAGATGCAGTCCTGACCTCCAGACCTTTGCCCAGTCCTGTTTTGAGCTACCTTAGGGTCTCTGTCTTCTCAGAGTCATGGGCTCCTCGGCTAGGCTAGGGGTCAGTGGTTGGTCTAGGGCTGAAAGAAGATGGCTAGCTTGCACCAGCACTCCCCCATAAGCCTGGGACAACCTGAGTGCAAACCCAAGGGCCTTTGCTGTTCCCCTCTACCCGCATCCAGTGTCCATCCCAGCCTATGCCCTCCTCCGGGTCCAGGCTATGATATCTGCCCCCGCCCCCTTCCATCAAATCAGGTGGGTAACCTGCAAGTCATGTTCTGGGCATGCAAAACCCCATGCTGGGGTTTGTCCTGACCTGCTCTTTATTTGTGGCCTGAAGGAGGCCAGATGAAGGCGGTGATTGAGCTCATCCACAGGCGCCCGGGTGTCAGGCCTTGGTGTGCCCGTTGGTAGCCCAAGCCTGAGAACCACAGTTAAGCAGAAGGATGAACGTGGACTGTTCTCCTGCAGGTAAGACAGGAGAGGCACTGCGGTTGAAGAAACTGTTCCTGTGAAGGCACAGACGAAGGGCGGGTGACTTGGGAGGGAGTGCAGAGACAAAGGGGATGAGGCCCAGGAAGGGCCCAGATGCCAAGTGTGGTGCCTGCCTCTCTGGTTAAGCTTGGCCCTTGCTGGATGTGTGTGGCCCTGAGAGTTGCTGGCTCACAGGACTCGGTGAACAGTGGATTTGGTTGCCGAGAGAGGACTGGAAAGCTCGCCCTACCCCTAGTGTGAAGATGGGAGTTCTTGGCATGACCGAACTTTCTGGCAGAGTGGTCAGGGCAGCTACCTGGGGATGTCAGGGAAGAAGACTAGGAGCAGGGACAAGGTTAGGGGGAAGGGCTATCTTTGCCTAGAGACTGCAGGCAGCTCTCATAAAGTGATGGGACACAACGCCAGCCCCCTTGTAACTATCCTGCCTTCCAGACTTAAGGGCTCCAGTTGGTATTTTATTTGAACATCACAAGATTCTGTGGCATAGGTGCCACTGGCCAATTGTGTAGCTGAGTGGTTCGAGGCTTGGAGAGGTTCTTCGCCAAGACTAGGCTGTGAAGCAGCTCAGCATGTCTGGCTCCCCTCAAGGCCTCTTTCTGTAGGAGAAGGCTATCCTGGAGGACAGGAGCTCCCGCTGTGGTCTGGGCAGTCTAGGCAGTACTGTCATGGGATCTGTGAGTGACAAGCAAGTGGTCGGGCCCCAGAGAAGGAACTGGAATGGGGAGGGAGTGCACGGCATCCAGAAGTTCTCACCCTCCTGATGCTGTGACCCCTCTAATATGCTTCCTGGTATGGTGGTGACCCCCAACCTTCAAATCATTTCCTTTGTGGCTTCCTAACCGTAATTTTGCTACTGTTATGAATAGTAAGTAAATATCTGTGTTTTCTGACTGTCTTAGGCGACCCCCAAAGGGGCCATAACCCACAGTTGAAGTGGGTAGGTGGCATGTAGTGCTGCTGTGGCCCAGCAGGTGGCACCACCAACACAACCCTCTGTTCCCTGGAGGTCAGGGAAAGGTTCCAGCTGGGTGTGTTCCAGGGTTAACGTCTTATAGTCACACAACAGCATTCCCACACCAACAAACACACACACACACACATACACCACACAGACACATACACACAGACACACACAGACACACACAGAGACACAAACACAGACACACACAGACACATACACACGGACACACGCACCACATAGACACACAGACACAGACACAGACGCACACCACACACACACAGACACACTCAGACATACAGACACACGCACCACACAGACACATACACACACAGACATAGACACAGACACACACAGAGACACACACACACAGACACACACAGACACATACACATGGACACACGCACCACACAGACACACAGACACATACACAGACACAGACGCACACCACACACACAGACACACTCAGACATACAGACACACGCACCACACAGACATACACACACACCACACACACAGACACACACAGACACACAAACACCACAGACACACACAGACACACACTCAGACATACAGACACACACACAGAGACACACACACCACACAGACACACAGACATACACTCAGACATAGACACATATAGACACACACACCACACAGACACATACACACACATACAGACACACATACAGAGACACACACACCCACAGACACACAGACATACACTCAGACATACAGACACACACAGACAAACACACCACACAGACACACATACATACAGACACACACACAGACACACACTGAGACATATACACACACGCACGCACTCCTCGGATGTCCGTTCTCTTCCGCATGCTCATCACCACATGCAGACCCTACGCAGTCAGCTCTATACACAGCAGCCTCTAAGGCTGTTCTCTGACCAGGAAGGAAGACCATGAGTTCTGCCAGAGTGCTATGCCATATACCTGGGGGAAAGAGTCTCTCTGGCGCTCTTGAGGAAGGCAGGACAAGCTTTGTGGTCAGGTGTCGGAAGAACTGATACCCCCACCTCTGCCCTGCGTGTGAACGGTGACAAGATAGCACTGGAGTCGGCAAACAGAGCAGCAAGTCCTCCCTGTGCCTCTGAGGTGGGATAGGCAGGCAGAGCCTGGGCACAGGGGAGCCTTGAAGTTAGGTGGAGGACAGGCAGGTAGAGGAGGAAGCTGCAGACAAGCTTGAAGGGCAGGCTGGAAGGCAGGAGTTAGGGGGCTTGTTCAAAGCCCCTGCCCTCATCGCTGCTAACCCTCTCAGCACTGGGTCTCTAAGAAGGGAATTGGGGTTGGGCGGTGGTGGTGCCCGCCTTTAATCCCAGCACTCGGGAGGCAGAGGCAGACGGATCTCTGTGAGTTCG
>LOJH01010280.1:0-13891 GCA_001685095.1 Ellobius talpinus
AGTATAAATATAGCCTAAACCTTGTATTGGGTTATGTCTAGTTTTGGAGGAAGTTTGCCAACTTTCATGATTATTGTGTATTCAGTTTCTGTTCTGTGAAAGATAAAATACTATGCTTCGCCTGTAATAAAGTACAGCAGATTTCACATCACTCGTGTGTGTGAGTCTGTCTGTCATTAGCCGAATCCTGAGTTCTCCTGCCTTCACCCCTGTTCTCCCTCAGTTCCTGGGTCCCATGAGGACCCGTCCACGGCACCCAGGGCCATTCTTTACAGATACCGAAAAGAATCTTAAAATGTGCATGGAAACACAAAAGAACAAGAATAGCCTAAACAACAGTAAATTTTAAAAAATGCTGTGGAGATGTATCACCATAGTAGGTTTAAAAGTACAGAATCTTAGTTAAAAAAAAGGTACTGACCCAAAAATAAAAAGATCATCAGAGTAAACGAAGGGACCAAGATGCAGTCCATGCAGCTATGGCTATCTGATAAATAGAAATGACATAAATACACACTGGAAAAAGACAGCATTCTCAACAAATGGTGCTAGGAAAACAGGATGTCAACAAGGAGAGAATTAGATCATTATCTTTCACTCTGCACAGTATTCAACCCTGAATGGATTAGGCATTCGAACATAAGACCTAAAATTCTCAAACTCTTCTACGAAAAGCAGTAAGTGTACGTCACCCTACGGGCAAGGACTTTCTGAAAATAGTTACCAGCAGAAGAGGTGGGAATAACGATTGCTTACTGTGATCCTATCAAATTAAAGTGCTTTCTCTACTTCAAGGGAAAACATGGCCTGAATGAAGAAGCAGCCCACAGAACGAAGAAAAATCTGCCCAGCTCTAAGCTAGACTGCTCATGGAACCAGAGAAGCTAAACATCACGTGACATATAGCCTAGTTGGAAAAAAAATCAAGCCATGGGTCTGAATGGAAAATTCTCAAAAGAATGAATATGAATGGCCACTGAACATTTTTAAAAAGGGCTTATCAAAATTAGTTACCGAGGAAGTGCAAATTAAAGCTACTTTGGAATTTCATCTCATCCCAGTCAGCATTGGTACCCTCCAGAAACCAAAGTACAAATATTTAGGCTTATATCAGTAGATTAATGCTCCTCTCATCCTGAATCAGAGAGGAGGCTTCTCTGTGGAGAACATTGGTGAGGGCAGTGACACACGGTTGCTCAATTTATGCTGAACATAAATTATCACTGGATTTTAATCTGTAAACAGGCTTCTACACCAGCCCCTCTAAATCTTGAAGAGCATGGAGGAAATAAGAGTGGAAGAATGTAAGAGGAAAAGAAGACAGGAAGAAGGGCTGTGAAATGCTGTCTCCTGCGACTGACACAGTCAATGAAGTCCCAACCTCAGAGGAGCTGTGGTTGACAACAATGGACATACCTAAGACGGGTCTATCAACACTTTGTCATTTGATGGACAGGGGCCACTAATTACCTACCTAGCCTTTACTGTGTAACCGCTGGCTATTGCTGAATTCTAAGAGAGGGAAGTTGTCTTCAGCTGTGCATCCACTGAGGAGCCCACCAGGCTTCAGTGTAGCCTTAAAACAAAAGAGAAAGACATGGTTGTGAGAAGATGACTTGTAGAAAGGAGGGTGTAGGAGTTGGGATCAAAGGAGGTGGAGGGCAGGTAGGGTGTGCAGTGATCAAATGCACTGTGTGCATAAATTGGTAAATACATTTAATGTCAAAATCATGTCCTAGGTTTCAGTTTTGCTTATTAAATATTATAATTTATCCTGCTTAAGAATATACCATGTTTTCTTATACAAATGTTTAGTGGATGTCTATCATAGCTGGGCAAATTAATATTCCATTGCTTTCTATAGATACCCTTTTTTCTTAATTTCAACTTCATGGAATATACATGATAAACTGTAGAAGCTAAAGGGCCAAATGATAAGGTATCTCCATATAAAATGTAAATAACACAGGGGGGACAAGGAATAAAGGTAGTGAAGATTGTTGAGATTAGAATGACAGTGCCTAACAAATTCAGAAAATGGTGTATTTATTTTACAATCAGACTAAACATATATTTGAAGCATGACATAATGATGAAAATCAATGGAAGCTGGGGCCACATCAAGTACTTATGTAATGGTGCATGTCACAGAGTATTTGCCCTTGAAGGTTTTAAGCACTTACCAAGGGCATAAACAAGCCTTGAAAGTCACATGATATTCATGTACGTAAAAATAGCTCATTGTAATATAACTGGAAATGAATTTTAACCCATTAGTAAGCTGATGGGTCACACGCAAATGCTCTCATCTGCTAAAGTTTAGTAAGATTTAGACTCTTCTCTCCATGGTAGATACAGATCATAGATTCCATCTTGGACTTCCTTATCTCCTGGGTACTCTGTAGACACTGCTGCTTTTCTGATAGATAGAGAAAATGAGGCTACGAAATTGCTATACCATCACTTACTCTTAGATGGAACAGGTAAAAAAAAATCCCAGGGGAAATCATGCTGATAGGCTCTAGGTTTTCCAGATTTTAGCTATATGCTTGGAGAAAGAGTCTGAATGCAAACTTTAGATTTGAGCAACAGCCTGGTTCCATTTCTTATAATAGCATTGTGGTTTGGTGAGATATTTTTAAATGTAGGGAAGCAGAGCCACAAAATAGATCTTTTTAAAATAAATGTGCTCAGTGAAAAGCAATTTAGTTTGTTTGAAATATATACATTTGTGAATATGAGTGTCATAAGAGGTGGATATCAGTACATAATATAGCTATTTTTATTCAAGCTCTGCTGAAGGATAGGCATAAAGAGGTTTTGGTGGTCAAGAAAATAATCTTTGGGAGGGCAGCAGTTTGCTTAAGTCTCAGAGAAAGTTAAGTATGTCTCACATTCTATAAGCAATTTAGTATGTAAAATAAAAAGCTAAATCTGTTAAGTAACAGCATAGAAATAATTAGTTACCTGGGGAATAGCAAGGGTTTACGGTTTGTCTAAGATGCTCTCCCCAAACTTCTTATTCAAATTTATTTACTACATTGACAGAAAGGGCACAAGGTCCAGGCAATTGTCATCTGTCCAATGTGAAAATTCATGTTTTTAGGGTGTGGCAAACTTTAAATTTTCTACTCAGAAACACGGTGCTTGGGTGTGCTTTCCACACACCAGCCATCTTTTCTGAAATCACACGTGTTTTTCTACATTTAATATCCCTGACTGAGTCATTCTGCAAATATTCTATACCAGCAAACCCTTGAGTGTAGAACTCTCTTTTGCATCGAGTTTGCAAACAAAGCTGCCTTCCAAACTCCCTCAGCTAAAGACACACAATGAAATGCCTCGTTAAGAAACTTAATTTAATGCTGTACATATTCTGCATGTCAGAGGTGATAGTCGCCTTCTTTAATGAGCTTGACTTCTTCCTGTGTTGAGTAAGCCTCCCTCTCCCTTGTTTATAGTAACTGCATTTATTCCTGCCTTTCTTCATTTGCTCTTACTAAAATATTAATAATAATAACATTGTGTCTGTGGGTCAAATCTTCCTAGTCTATACTGAAACCATGAGATATTTATATGCTGCTGAAACCAATTACGTATCTAATGGGGGTCAGGGACAAGCAGGAGCCTATGAAAGTCCTGCAGCCTAGCATCCTCGCCAGCCTGAAAAGGGTCTATCTTCCGATTTTAAATAATTTCCATATGAAATCTATGTATAAGCAAAATATCCTAGCAAGTCTAAGCAATAAAGCTGAAAGGCTCTTGAACAAATTGATTTTACAGCTATCTATTATAATTATAAGAAGTTTCTATATTTTTGCAGGCTGGGGGCTTGGAGAGGTTATGTCCAAGCACATGAGAAATGATCTGTCATCTTGATTTTACTGTAGTCTGAAGTTCCTTTTTGTGAGTCTCTTCAATGTTATTTGATCACCTTCCTATTTTAGTAAATAGCTATAATATTCTTCTATCAATTCAGTATTTCAAACCAGACAAGTAAGGTTTTGTATTTGCTTCTTTAGAGTACACTTATTTTTCTGACTATTGTTAGAAACAAATCAGAGACCCTAAATGGCTCACCTTGCACCACATAATATGCAAATGACAGAAGAACGGGAACTTGCATATTCAGTGTTTGGTATGTCTGTCTAGATATGTCTGGTCCATTAAATCTGCCTTTTGTTTGTGTGAAACAAAAGTCTATTCTCTGGAGAATTTTGGTGGGAGACATACAGTCATTACAGATTAACCTTAAAGAGAGATTTTATGATTTTTCTAATTTGAAACTAGGAGTCAGGGTTACTGATGCTTACTAATTCTCTCTGTGTTAGCCAGCTTTCTGTCACTATGTCCAACCTTTGGTAGAGTTTGTTTATAAAGGCAAATGGTTTACTTTGCCTCACCATTTCCACAGTCCTTGTCTGTGACTGGATATACTTACTGCTTTTAGACCCATGGGGAGATAGTGCATGAAGATATAGAAGCATAAAACCACTTACCTCATGGCCAGGAAGCAAAATATTGTGTGAAAGCGTACAGGGGTAGTATTCCAATATCCCCTTCATATGCATGCACCCTAACTTCCTCCCACTAGGCCACTTATTCAGTCACC
Source organism: Ellobius talpinus (assembly GCA_001685095.1). Classification (NCBI taxonomy): domain Eukaryota; kingdom Metazoa; phylum Chordata; class Mammalia; order Rodentia; family Cricetidae; genus Ellobius; species Ellobius talpinus. Next base: position 4,613 of record LOJH01010280.1, read on the forward strand.
TCTTGGTAACAGCACCTTGGGGACAAAGCCTTGAACACATGGACCTTCAATATTCTAATGCTCAACTCTCTAACTCTCACATGATCTTGTTACCCAGTTAGGTACAGAATCCCAGGGATTGGAGAGGGCAGCACACAGGAAATGACATGATAAGGCACAGCAAAGGTAAGTGACTATCTTCCATAGAGTTCAATGGGAACAGAGTTAAAGAACCAAGGCACAACTGTGCCTATCTCAAATAGGTGACCTAGTGCTGTGGGACAATGGTCTTTTACTCTGTCACTTGTATTTTAATAAAATGCTGATTGGCCAGTAGCCAGGCAGGAAGTATAGGTGGGGCGACCAGGCAGGAAGTAGAGGTGGAGCAAGGAGAATTCTGGGAACAGGAAAGCTCAGTCTGCAGTCTTCACCCAAAGAGGAAGCAAGATGATAATGCCTCACTGATATAAGCTACCAAGTCACGTGGCTAACACAGACAAGAATAATGGGTTAATGTAAGATGTAANCCAGTAGCCAGGCAGGAAGTATAGGTGGGGCGACCAGGCAGGAAGTAGAGGTGGAGCAAGGAGAATTCTGGGAACAGGAAAGCTCAGTCTGCAGTCTTCACCCAAAGAGGAAGCAAGATGATAATGCCTCACTGATATAAGCTACCAAGTCACGTGGCTAACACAGACAAGAATAATGGGTTAATGTAAGATGTAAAAAATATTTAATAAGAAGCCTGAGCTACTAGGCCAAGCAGTTTATGATTAATATAGACCTCTGTGTGTTTCTTTGGGACTGACGACTGTGGGACTGGGCTGGACAGAAACTTAAGTCAACAATCAAAGATTAAATAGATACCAAAGGTACATATGCATAGACAAACACACATGAGATTGAAGTAGAATGGGGCTATGGGGTGAGGGAAAGAAGTCTAAAGGGAGGGGGCAGAGAAAACAACATGGTCATGAAGAAATACAAAATATCATGTATCATACTTTCACACACACATATATGTACACACACATCATAAAAAGCACAGCAGAGTATTTTGAGAAAGAAAAGAGGCAGTAAAAAGCAGAAACCAAAGATGGGATAAAACCCATTATTTGTAGACTAAAAATTAATAGAAAAAATAGTTATTTATATATAATTAAAACATTATATATAATTAAAACATTAATCACCCAACAAAATTCACCACTTTTCTCATTTTTCATCTGTTTTATTCTAATATTGCTAGCTAATGGAGGAATGGGTAGGTAATATGAAACAAGACCTGAGCTTGACACAACCCTGTTTAAAAGTCAGTTTTATTGCATCTAACTAGTTTATGATGCCAAACTTCTCTAGGCCTTGGTTTATTCAACTATAAAATGGAAATATATGTGCAATCTGTAAGACTGCTGTGAAAAACAAGAAAGAGATGTGATGTGAAATATCAAAGAAAACACTGAGCAGATAGTAGGAAGAGCTTTTGAAAGACATTTCCCAAGGTTAACTAATGGAGGAGGGTGGTGATATGTGCAATCTCAACAGTTGGGATATTCTCTATGTTCTTTCAGCAAAAAGCATCAAAACTCATAGTACATCTTTTTCTCTCCACTGATTTTTGGAGATAGGAGAGTTAAGCCATTTCAAAAGCTATATTTTTTTTATAACTTTTGAGAATTACTGTCTGGAATGGTAATTAACTAGATTGTCCCCATTTTGTAAAGTAGATTCAACCTAAAGAATTCATCCAAGCAGTGTAATTCAACTGTAACCATTTGGTTGGGATGACTCTGCCTTGAGCCTTTGGAATGTTGCCTCCCTACACCTGGCCTTGCTCCTTGCTCAACAGACTCTCTGCTCAGTATTACCCAAAGGCATCAAATCAGTCATAAGTGGCCAGTTAGTAGAGACTCTGCAGCTTGAGGCATGGTAAAAAAATAATAATAATAGTAACAATATAAAGGTGGTCATCGGTGTCTAAATGGTATCCCCTGATGTTGGTAACATGTATTAGTCTTGATAACCAGCAACAACAGCTTCAATCAGAACACAATATGAGAAGATATCAATATTCATTAATAGCAGCAATCCATTTTCAAATTCTTCTGCTCAAGATTTGACAAGTGATAGAGGTCACAGTTCTTAGGAAAGTACTTCATAAAGTGTTCATCCCTTTTGACAGCTAACTATCATAACATCAGTAAGAGTCAGTAATGATTCTGCCTTAACATACTATCTTAGTTGTAGCTTCTAGCTTGTACAGAAGGAACATAGTATATCAAATCAGGATGTCTATTCTCCTGAGTCAACCCATATATACAGTGTAAAGCACATTTGATTTTTCTAGAACCTAATGCCCTTGTCAGTGTTCATATAAGGGTCAAAGGGTCATGAGCAGTTCCTGAAAGCAAAGTGGTGAAAACATTTTCCTATCGATGTGAGATGCTGGTTGGGGGAGTGAATTAGAAGGAAAGTGTCCCATAACTGTGCCATGCTTTCCATGTAGGGCCAAGAAAACAACAGAGGAACAGAACAAGAAATTCAGTATTTTCATGAATTTTATCATATTCCATTCAGACAAATAAAAAAGTCTTGTAAGTCTACAGGACAAATCCATCAGCACTTTCTCTGTTCTCTAGCTATAAGCAGACTGAAAATCCAAAACATAGTTACCCCACAAACTCATAGTAACTGTGTAGAAAGAATACAAATAATTAAGAAGTTACTTGTAGCTGGTTCACCAAAAGTCATGAATTGCACGCCCACTTCGCATGGGTGGTGATAAGAAAACACATAAAAATGTTCCTTGGCTGTGTTTGTAGAATAATTTCAGGAAATGGATAGCCTGGGTTCCATCCTGATGCCAACACTTCTGAGCTCAGTGTACATGGGCTGGTTTCTGAGTTCCCTATGCTGTATTTTCTCCATGAGAAATCAACCTTTCAATTGTGAGTATTGCATAAACTGATGCCTAGAAAACACCAGAGAGGTCTTCCACATGTAAATCTTTGCTGTTACTTCTAATAATTACATTAATTTAGCATCTACTGCTTAAAACCATTATTTTTTTCATTTTTCATAACAGGGAGCAGATGTCTTTGAGCCTTTAGAACTCCATTATTCTTCCTTACACTAAGTCATTTGTAAAGTAGGGGACTTGAAGTCTTCAGACTTCTCAGCTGTAGAAAACATCTTAGATTGGATTGAAGTTTAAGCAGAAGCAGATATCAGGGTCGAGAAAAAATCCCCACCTTTCAGAAGACAGCATGGCATGTTTAATCAGTATCAGGTCACCCAGATTTCAAGGATAAATAGAAATAAATAAGCAGGAGTAAAGAAAGCCAGTTGGACCAACACTCAAGCCTAAGTACTGGTAGGATGAGGCAATAATTCTGGGTGTAGAGAAAGAACATTTACTGTGGTACGTAGTAGACACAATAGTCTCTTTACTTAATTCAAAATATGACATGGCTTCTAAAGCATTCCAAAGATATACACTTGATACATATTTTAGAAAATGTGCAACTGGTTAGGGGCAATTTGGTGGCCTTAACTTTTTTTGCAAATATTTGTATTAATTGTTTCAGAATTTTATATGACAGGCTTTATTCACTCCCTTCCCCCAACTCTTCCCAAATCTACTCTTCTTCTCATTCATCCAACTTTGTGTTCTATTTTTAACTCATCAAAGCCAGTTTTGATGCCCAAATGTTTTTGGTTATGTTGCCTTCCACTGAAGAGTGGTCAGCTTTCTAGAGACCACGCTCTTAAAGACCACTGTCCTTTTCTCTCTGAGCTGTGAATACCTACCAAGTGCTTCTCACCTAAGAATGGGACTTTTATGTCCACTACATCTCTTCATGCTGGGAGTCAGTCTGTTTTAGGGTTGCACATGTACTGTGCATGATGTCGTAATCACCGAGAGTTCAGACGTGCATGCAACTACCCTACTGTATCTGAACACACTCTTTCCTTGTAGTCATCCTGCCTCAAGCTCATCCACTCTTCCTGTTCCCTCTTCCATGAGGATTCCTGCATACTGGCAGGAGGAGGTGTAGTGTCTATGTTCCGTTCAGGGATTAGCGCTCTACCGTCTCTCACTTTCGGCACCTTAGCCAGCCACAGGTCTTTGTGTTAACCACCATCCACTGAAAATAGAAGCTTCTCTGATGAGGGTTGGCACATGCACTGGTCTATGTGTTTAAGGATAAATCAATAGGAGGCAGTGATTAGTACCATGTCCATTTGACAGAAAATTAGTATTATGTTCTCTCCTAAGTTTTATGACCTGTCTCACTAGAGGTCCTTGGCCTCAAAACGTTGTCAGAGATAGATTCATCAGATTCCGTCAGAATGAAACTGGTTACTTGGGCCTGAACTTCTTTTCATAACAATTGCAAAAGTAAATATTCAAAATATATTATATTGGCACATAGAGTCAAAACCAAAACTGTGTCAGCCTTTCCTGTCCACACAAATGGCATCCTTTCCTCTTGCTTTAGACAAATATACATACACAATTTATAAAGGACATTTGGCTGCAATTTTCATATATATATGACCATTTTTATTTTATTTTTATTGCTAAAATTATCAATTGTCCTTTTGTGTGTTCATCACATAAGTTAGAGTTCTAAATTTTTAACCAAATCCATGTGGAAAGTCGTGTAAGTATATTTCACCACTTAGGGTATTAGATTTTGGTAATATATAAATATAAAGTCATCACAATGAAACCCATTTGTAAGTATACAACCCAAATTAATTTTTTTAAAAAGCTTTCTTTGATATCATATTGTTTCCTCCACAATCTAGTATATACTACTCGTTTATTGTTTTATGCTCTAACCACGTGATTTTTTTGGCTGTTGTTTTATATTGTATCCTGATTTCTCTAGAAAATTTTTTCCTAGTACTAACTTAAATATATTCTTGACTATTCCTCTGCTTTGTTGATTTCTTTATAATTGATTTATAAAATTCTATAAAGTATAGTTTTGGGATTTAGATAAGCATGTCTTCAAACTTACAGATTTATCTGCAAAATAAAACCTTTTCAATATCCCAGGATATGCTGTAAGAAGAAAAGAAAGAGTGGATTAGGAAAAAATATACCTTCCTTGAATATTGAATGTCAAAAGAGACAATTTTCTAAAGATAAATAAGTGAAGGTACTCATTTTTATTGTGAAATTGGAAAGAAAGTATAAAGTATAAGAATAAAGGCACAAACGGCCTAACACATTTCAGTTTCACTGATTTGATTTTTAAGGTGACTCTCTTTTTTCCTGTCTGAACTGAAACTTTCTCCTCTGTTAAATAAGAAACTTGAGCAGAGTGAGGTCTGAGGCCACTCCAACTCTACAGTCCAGCCACTTTTTCTCTCAGCAGGAAAAATGTGAGCCCATCAAATCCAGCAGAGGAGAACACAGGAATTTTGTGCTCATGTCTGACTTGGTGCCTTCTATACAAGGGTGGATTGGTCGCCAATGTGAGGAAATTTATTATTAATCTGAATACTCATGAGCATCATAACTCCTAGAAGATATCACATTTGTACTATGTAGGTGATCCCCAGGCTGCTTTTCTTTCCACTAACTAAAGCAATACTCAGGACTTCATAAAAGAAGGGATAAATGGGTAGATTCAAGCCTAAGAGTTAAGTAATTTAAGGGGATTACATCTCTACTATGTGTCTCCCCATCTCAAAGTAGTAAAATAAACATTTGCTGGTGGGAGGGGGCATGTTAAGAATAGACCCTGTTTTAGAATTAACTTTTTCCTCATCATCATAACTAGCAATCACAGAAATTACCTTCAGGAAGCAGCAACTTAAGACCGGTTTAAATTGACTCAAGTTTCCAAAGATAAAAACAGCCGAAGTTGTTGTGAACTCTATTATATCAGAGAAATCAACCAACAAAAAAGTATAATCAGTCTCTTCCACTTTCCTAATTGCCATCTAGTCTACCTCTACCACCTCTTGGGCTCCACTCTTCCCAAGAAAGGTACCTTTTGAAGAATTAAAACTGTAACATCAATGCGTGGATAAAGAACTATGTAAATAACAAGAATCAATATTTGCTATGAATGCAGCTGTGTTGGATGCTGTTTTAAAGTTCTGATAGATTGAAACACACAAAGAAGTGTTAAAAAATATTTATAATATTATATAAAGAAAATGAACTGACACACAAAGAGTACAGTGAAAGAGCTCTTTTCCCTCTGTCACACCGAGAAAAACCACATTGTGCACAGAAACATGGAAAGAACATGTGCCAAAAACTAAGGTCTCTACTTTGTGTTTCACCAGATAAAGATATTAGGTGTTGGGGTCATAAAAAAGAGAAAAAGCAGAGGAGAATAGAAATGATCATTAGAAGTATAGTTCATGGCAAGTGCTGAGCACTCTCTGAAGTTCTTTGTGTTCAACTACTCATTTCTTTACATCTGTATATTGTTGGGCAAAGAAATTAAAATAGCAGAAACATATCCAAGATACAATAATAACTTCACATCCATCCATCAACCCATCCATATGTATATGCAAATATTTGGGTGTATATACATATAATATGGATATATATATATAATCACACACCAGTGTATGATTATGTTAGATAAGGAACCATGTAGTTTTTCAAAAGGAAATCAATGTGCAATGGTGCAAGAGTACAAATCAGATATCATCACACTGTGTTTACTAAGTGTGGCACTCATGGTAGTACTGGATTTGTGATTTTGACACTTACACATAAATTATGCAATAAAGTGATTCGGACTCATGTTGCCATTATTGAGAAACATAACTTTTCACTATGAGGAGATGATACAATATCAAATGAGGGAAGCTGGTTATGTGGAGATCAGTATTAGGCTCAAAAAGAGCAGTAAAGATTCAGTATGCATTTTACTTTCATTATCCACTGAAAGTACTATGAAAGCATTGCCTGAACAATAGGAAGAAACACTATTAGCATGTGGATGACTATCTAAATTCTATTGTACACTAGAAGAAATCAGTTCTTTTTGGAGAAATGAGTGATTTCATACCTGGTAGGAAGGCTGAAATTGAAGTAATGTGTACACTAACCGCAAGAGTGTTCTCAAAAAAAATTAAGACTACAGCATTGACTGATGATGGCTGGTGGATGGGAAACCCATTGGTATCAGTCAGACAGTATCAGTCAGTATCCCTCAGTGTCAGGGGATGAACCACAAATGGTTAATTTAATGAGCTGCTTATCTAGTCAGTGAGTGCAGGATAGCTGAAGTGATCAACTGGGAGGCTTGATCATAGCTTCTAAAGCTAGTCAATAAAGAAGAAGATTGAACATCTATTCTATGCTACTATAAAAATGCATTCTTTAATTTTAAAATACTTCATGTGAAAAGAACAAAATCTATTTTAAACAGATTGATTGGGTTCAGTGAGATGACAGGAATGAACTAAGATTTGAATTTACCACACAAAAGTATTATACCTTGCAATTTGTACTCTTTCTGTTTTTTTTTCTTGAAAGGAAGTACCTCAGATTTTACTTTGCATGTGTCTGTGTAGGATGGCTCCCATATCTTTAGTAATTTAAGCTGAATGTGGGAGTTGGTAGCACAGGAAGCATTAAAATCCTAACATAAGCTCTGATGACCCCTGATCCTTAGGAATTTCCACTCAAAATTTAAATATTCACCGCTTCCTCCACCTCCACCATGCTCGTGTATGAGTTTATGTACCTGGTCTTCTCCAAATTTATTTACGTGTTAAGCAGAGTTCTATCAGAGGAAGTAATACAATTGTAAGTAAATCTGATGTCCATATTATTCAATTTCAGCACTAGCCACAAGAGTTATTTAGCATTTAATAAATATAAGATTTCTTTTTCAAGTACAGTGCTTAGAATTGATACCACAAGTGATGCAACATTTTAGTACAAATGTACTAAATGTACAATGTACTAAAGCATTGCATCACTGTTCCTGTATTTTTTTTAAGGATTCAGATTACTATAAACAAAGCACTCCTTGCTTGTATCTCAGTCCTACTGACCAGCCACCAGAAGTGTGTTTCTAAGTCTGGTCAATTACTTTCAATATCACAAGGAAGACAATAAGATACTAGCTACCTTACCAGTTCTAGTAGAGATATGTTCCTTTCCTCGTGGTGGTGGTGAGTAAACTCATTGTAAACCAAAAATATCAGAAGTAAAAACATATTTCATGAACCTAACCTGGAAAACACCCTAGATGGACCACACAGCACACTTGGCCATCAGTTGTTTTACCCTGGGATCTCAGGGTTGATTGGGGCTTCAGCTTGCTACCTTATGTGAAAAATCCAAATTCAAAATTTGAGGTATGTAATATCTTTGAAAATTTCTCAGTGGAGTTGTATCTGCTTGGACAGTTTTTATATATGACGGTGTCTAAAATACAGTTCTTGTGACACACAGCAAACTTGAATTGAATCAGCCCTCCTCAATCAATGACCAATTCATAGGAAGTTCAGGGACCAGATCTGCTAAATGTTCACAGAATGCAAGCAGTAAAATCAATTGGGTGAAGAACCCCATACGATGAGTGTCACAAAGCTTCCCATGGACAAACTGATGAAATAAAGGAGAGACTCAGGAGATGTATTGAAAGAGCTAGGGAGCCAAACCAGTGCCATGACAGGCTTCTAATAACCCTGCCAAGAACCAGGCCTCACTTTCAGTTTACTGGAATTGAACAAGCAGTTCTTGGAAAGACTGAAACTCGGGAGCAAGCTCAAGATAGCTAAAGATAGCTTCTCCTACTCTGCTTCTAGAAAATCCCTAACCACTAAGCCACCAACCAATCCTGTAGCAACTGGTAAACTTCATGTTTAAACCAATTAATCATCCCCCAGACTCCTCTCCCTGTAATTCCCCTAATCTTTCCTAAAAGGAGCCTGTCAGCTTCTCTTGGGGCTGCCATTTTGCCAACCCTGCATCCAGGTATTTTGCTCTCAATTTAAATGCTCTTGCTGATTGTATTTGTGACTGGTGGTTTTTGTGGGACTTCTCATGGACCCTAATAGTATCAACTAAAGACAAAGTGTAATTCCTTTTGAGTCCTGATTCAACACTCTGATTCAAGCAATAGAGAACATTTGAACACTAGATATTCAACAGTATTTGAACACTGTTACACATGATAGTGATATTGTGATTACATAAAACTTGAGTCTTTTCATGACACAAAATTATGGTATTATTTTGTGTGAGATTCCTTCCAAAATAATCGGACAGGGAGACGGCATGAAAGTATCAATGGGAATGATTGA
>LOJH01010280.1:14193-27592 GCA_001685095.1 Ellobius talpinus
TGAAAACATTACAGAGATCACAAAGCTGATAAGAGGCCTGCAAGCAGTACAAATTGATTTTCTTTGGTGGGAACGCAAGTCAAATAAAGGAAAGAGAGCAAGGATTAGAAGAAGAATCCAGAGTGATTAGGGTGAATGAAGACAGAACACAATGGAGGAGGGATTGGCCTCGCACACACCACACTGAGAAAGGATATTTGTGCGTTGAAATGGGAGCAGGAAGGATGAATCCGTGACAATGTGGGCCCATCTCCTGGCTGAGAAGTCAGGCCATCTGAGAAGCCAGGAAGGAGTCATTTAACTATTTTGACTCTGAGAAATGACGTGAGGAGAGTATGCCCCAGGGAAAGAGCACTTGCTCAGTGTGCAGGAGACTTGGATCCACAGAAGAACAACCGCCATGACAAAATAAAATACAAGAAAACAGAAAGATGGCTCAGTCATTGAGAGTACATGCTGCTCTTGCAGAGGAATAGAGTTTAGTTCCTAACATTTCTATCGGTCAGCTCTGCAGCTCCAAGGGATCTGATGGCCTCTTGTGGTCTCTGCAGGCATCTGCACTTAGATACACACACACATGTACAGAAACACACATAAACACACAAACACACACATACACACACAGTAGCTTTATTTTAAAATATAACAAAATTTAAAAAGAAATGAAAAGCGATAAAGAACTTTTCCTCCAAATCTGTCATGCTCTCTGAAGTCAGGGACTAAAAACAGAGCCCATGCTTAGTGAATCGTTAGATGTTTGTCAAGAAAGAATTAGGAAACTGGCATTAACGACTGACTTCCCTTAGTTTTCACAATATCTAGAGAAAGTTTTCAGACATGGACTTCAAGAATCACTTTTTGAGCTCGAGAGTCCCTTGGTTGACCAACTGATGGTTTTTGTGTTTTATCAAATAGAGATTAGAAGTTATCACTCTACTTGATGAGTTGATAAAACCAGGGTTCACACATGGCAACATGTGAAACGGAGGGTTGTTCTGGCAATAAATTCCAGCAAACTGATGGATAGTTTCTTAGGAGTGGTGGAAGCTGGTCAGGTTGGTTATGTGGCAGAGGGTTCAGCCTTCAAACATGGGCTGTTAGCTGTGAACATTTGAGAACACATGAAATATCGCTCTTGTGCAGCAATATTCAGGGTGCCTGAGGCAAGGCTGGCCGAGAGATGGCCTGGCTGGCTTGAGAATTCAGAATTCATTGTTTTCCATCCACCACAGCCCTAGGAAGTGCAAGAAAGGCAACAGGATCTGTTGCTGCACCAGAAATGCATTTTGTAGCACAGCACCTCAGAATCAAGGAAAGCAGTGCTTATAGAGCCTGACAGGTCGCCCACAAGGGCAGGAACATCACACTGCCACATGCCTCCTCAATTGGACAGGCAAAGGAAATCAGGAAGCTGTGTCCTCATTCCATAAACTGAATACGTTGGAGACAGCTCAGAACTCTGCAAGTCAAAAAAAAAAAGAGAGAATGGGTTATTACAGCTGCTTCATGTTAAACACTGTCAAATAATGTCCAGCTCTCCTTGATCTGAATGAATTCTCCCCATGTTACTTTGTGATCTTTAGCACATCTCTCTGACCTCTGTCCTTTGCTCTTCTATTCTATTTCTGCTACAAATACCACTTCCTAGTTTCTGCAATGCACACACATATATGTGTGCACATGCATTTTCCCTGTGAAAGAGATCTGATATGTAGTTGGTTTTATTTCATGAATGTGTAAGAGACAGTAAGGATTTTAGTAATTTGGGGGGGGAAAGTCAAAACACAAGAAGCTAAATAATCTCCCAATAAATAAAAATTCATTGCCTTATGCTGTTTTAAGTAGCCTCTCCCTCTGATGATTTATGCTTTATGAAAGACAAATAACACAAAGCCTGCATCTAATGACATTTTTATATTTTTTCCCAGAGAGTAAAAATCATGATCTCAAAGGCTCAGAAGATAAGGGCCCACAAAATCTAGGACAAAGCAAGAACAGATGATAATAATGAAGTCTGTGCTCTGTAGGAAGGCGAACTAGAAAAGTTACCATTGGAAGAAAACTATAATCACTGAAACAAGGCAGATTCTAGAGTTTCATCTCCAGGAAAAAAAAAAGAAAAAGAAAACTAATTGTTCACATTACCATATGTTGATTCTATGAGAAGTTTATTTTAGTAAGTCATGAAGGTGACAAACTTAACTACAGGGCTGTGGTTGCATATTCTGGTGTAAATACTCAATAGAGCAGAGATTGTAGGGTCATCCCAGACTACAGTGGAACATCTAGAACCAAGGTCTCTTGTGTTCACTGATAATTATAATGAACACTTTCATCCCTACTTTCACATCACTTACTAAAATCAAAGTATTTTCTTTTTGTAAACTTTATTTATTATGTATGTGTGTACATGTTTGTGCATATATGTTTATGCATACTCACGGAGGTGAAAGGACAACTTAAAGAAGTCAGTTTTCTTCTCCAACCATGTGGATTCCGGAACTCAAGCCCAGGCCATCAGGATTTGTAGCAAGCACCTTTGCCTGCTGAGCCATCTCACTACCCTAAGCCAAAGCATTTTTGGGTAGGACTTGGCTCTCTGCTACATATGTGAGCAACCTCCTTAGTCTCCCAGCCACTGTGCCATGGGGAAACTCATCTCCCCCAGTCCAACTCACACTGTATTCTTGCTGGAAGTGGAACACATAGGCCCCTGTATTTGATACACAAAGTGCATTACGCAAAATCAGTCAGGAGTATTTTCAATCAATCTCAATTAAATCATAAACTAAATTAATTATCTTTCCTATCTTTAGTCTTCTTTACTTTCCAACAGTCTCAAATGTGGACTGACTTTATTGTAAAGGGTATTGGTTTATTCTTGGGATACTTTACAATTTTTAATTAGTTAATGATTATGAATCACTTCTTAACCCATAGATGAAAGCAGTTGCAGCATGCTAAATTATTACCATTATGAAATTATAAAAACAACATTGCATTAATTATGGGTTTACATGAACTATAATTATACTTTGCTTAACTCTAGCAATTATATCCAGTGCTGGCAGGCCTCTTGATTGGTGAAATTATGCAAAATTGGTTTGCCAGGCTATGGATTTTTATCAAGCCATGATGTCCTTGATTTGGTAAAAAGCAATTCATATATTATTTGAAATCAAGGTCAGGTTTTGCTAGACAGTGCATTATCCAGCATGTTTTTCCAAAAAGATTCTTATCTGGACAACTCAAAGGGGTTTGTGGTGGGAAATATCTCACAGATTAATTAATTCATACCCATTGATGTCACACTAACTTGTTTCTCACAGATTTTGTAATTTATGAAATCAATGTTATCAGTGCATAAGTAACTGAGAACTAATCTTTATTATCATCCTGCAGAAATATTAATTGAAAAGATACAAATATTTCATTCCAAGTTAATCTTTCTGTTTGCTTGCTTGTTTTTTTTTTGTTTGTTTGGTAGTTTTTGTTTTTTTGAGACAGGGCCTCACTATGCAGCTCTGGTTGGCCTGTAACTCAGAGATTTACCTGCCTCTGCCCTCCCACAGTGATGCACCACTACACCCAGCCTTCCATTCTAATAGAATGAAGCATTTGCATACATGAACTTCTCTCCTCAGGACCAGAACCATCTTCAACTTCTGATGCTTGTGCACAGTGCCACATTCCCATTCCACATAATCACATATGTGCACATACACACACACACATTACATCACATCACATAACCATGAACACTGTACTTCAAGAACATGGGGGGCTTCATGTTCCCAAGATTACCCACAAACTTCCTTCCTCCTCTGTATCCAGATCAAAGTATGTTTATGATCTTCAAACTCAATTCTTTTATAAAAACATCTTCCATGTCAGAAAACAAATCAACTCATTTTTTTCTTGCTCTATGCATGTCGGTTCCCTGTTAGTATAACTAATACCTAAGATAACCAATTTATAAAAATAAAAGGCTGATTTGAGCTCAGTCTATGATCGATTGTCCCAGTTGCTTGGTGTTGGTGGGCAACAGGGCACATCATAGGATGGGAGGGTGGGTAGTGAGGGTGGTCAGAGGTTCACATCCTGTCCAGAAAGTAAAAGGAACAGAACAAGGAAAGCACAGTTCCTCTTCAGGAGTGTGCCTCCAGTCACTGGAAGACCTTCCCACCTTAAAAAAACAACATGATAGTTTTACAGCATTTTTGAGAATTTCATACATGCATATAATGCAATTTGATCAAATTCACTATTCTGCTCTTTTCTTTACTTCCTCACAGATCTACTCCACCCTCTCCCAACTCTTCAAGTCCTATTTTTTATGGTCTACTAATTCTAATTTCACACATTTATGTTTGGAAGGGGCATCCACAAGAATGTAATTGACATATCAGGAAATATAATCTTAAAGAAAACTGATTCTCCTTATTCCAAAAGCTTTCAACAGTCAATAGTTCCTTGCTTCAGGGTGAGGCTTCTGAGCTCTTCTGTGCTAAAATTCTGTTCCATGCTGTGATGACTAGTCTTGGTTATCAACTTTACTGTATCTGGAATGAACTACAACCCAGAAATGGAGGACACACTGTAATCCGGATCTTGAGGCAAGAAGATACACCTTTAATCCAGGCTACATCTTCTTCTGGAAACCTATCTAAGAATATGGAAGAAGGAAAGATTTTTCTTCTTTGCCTGCCTGCCCTATCCTTGCTAATGCATCCATTCCTTCACTGGCATTAGAGCCTAATTGTCTGAGATTCCAGCATACACAGAAGATCAGCTGAGACACCCAGCCTTGTGGGACTGAGCAACTACTAGATTCTTGAACTTTCCATTCACGGCTTGCCATTGTTGGATTGCAACCTGTAAGTCATTCCAACAAATTCAAATTCAAAATCCAAACTCCAAATCCTTTGCCTAATGTTTGAGAAAATCACACTAAATCAATGAATATATAGATGTATAAACTCATCAGCCATGAATTTTTGTCATGTTATTGTGATAGAGACAGAAAACTCCAGATACCTAGTAGAACTCCATATTCACTTTCATTATCCAAGCTCCGCCTTTTACTGACCTGCAGCTGGATCATGCTGTCACTCATCTTTAGGAAACCTACCCCTCCGATCCACCATTAGGATGTGCTTATCATTATCCAAGTATCTGCTATTTAGGCTCTTCTCAATCCCCTTTACTTCAAACCCTACATGTTTTACTTGTGTCTACAATTTTATAGATGCTTTAAAATACATAAATCATGATTATTTTGTACCATCTTTATCCACCTCTTACAGCCTGAGAGAGCTTGAATAGACTACATAACATCTCTGTGTCCTTTTACTCACGTGTAAAATGTAAAATGAAATTTGGAGTACGTACTTCAGAACAAAGTTAGAAAAGTTCTAAGAATAGATGCATGATAATTGATCTAATATAGTCACTGGGATAAACTAAACCTTGCTCACAGTAACTCTAAGAATACTCCTTGGCTATCACTAATATTAAGACCATGAGGTGCTGTTGTCTTTCCCTGTTTCCTACAGCAATCAAGGTGTAGTAACTCAACACCTTCAATGCTATGGTCATGTGTAGCCCATACAGAGCAGGCTCCGCAAAAGATAAGGACAGAGTGCACAAGTAATCTTAACCAGTTCATATTTGACTCATTTCCTTCAAAAGCCTTGGCAAATGCCTCTCTCTCAAAACAGTCCTTTTTGTGATTGGCACCTTTAACTTACAGGAAGGGATAGTTTCAATAGAGAACCTTCCAAACAAAGCAGCACCACACCACCTGTTCCCAGGGGAGCGCTAGCATCCTTCTGAGAATTCATTTCTGGATCTTGTCTATAAAAATGAAGAATGTTAACACTTCTTTCCCAATGCAAATAACCTGAAGTTCAGTATCCACTTCCTCACTCCCAAACATCTCAAACTCAAGCTACTCCCATTTCTATGTGCGTTCACCACTTGCCTCTTTATGCATTCAAATCGACAAATGCCCTTGTACATCATTCTTAACCTGCCCATATCTAATGCACCAGGATCTTGTTATGAAACCTTTGATTTCGTTGCTTGCAATGCTAGTATCAGCAGCCCAGAATTGCCAAAGCACTAAACAGCCCAATTTTTCTCTAATTTCTCAGAAAATTGACAGTTTTATGAACTGTCTCTTTACCTATGCCCCATAAACATGTCAGACTTTGGAAAGTCATTCTAATTAAATCCCATGGGGGACAGCAATGGGAGATTATAGCTTCTTGGCAGGTTATTAAAAAACAGTTGTTCACATATACAGAAGTATGTGTAGCAGAGTCTCATCTCTGACACAACAATCAAGGAATTAACCCCACCAGCAGCTTCAGCTCATTCTGGCTGCAGAGAATGAAAAAGTGAGTGGCAGAAGATTGATCCCTAAAACCTTTTTTGTATGCCCTCCATCTCTTTCTACAGACCACCAAGTAGTTTAAAAGCTCTCAGAGGCCATCACACATATGATAAAGTTTTTATAGCCCTGCTAGACATGAGGTAGACAAGGCCTGTATTCCCAGCAAGTAATTCCTGATACTGGCTTCCCTTGGAGTCCATGAGATTAACCTGGTGGAACAAGTAAAACAGAAATTTACTTTTTCCTTGTTCAAGCTCAGATCAGAAACACGGGACACCTGAAGTTGACTTTAAGGAAAGTAAACATATATCATGTACATACAATTATTTTCTAATATCATTTTTTATTCTTGCAAAGTTATCTGAGTCTTTGAAAGACATAAACAAAGGTTTCAACAAGATTGGAAACAGTCACTGCTCACATAGTCAATCACGTGCCAATCAGGATGACAAGAAATATTGTCTCTAGGGTGTTCGATTTATAGAAAATGAGTATTAGGGGAGAGGGAGATTCCTAAGTGTGTAAAGTGCTCAGAGAACAGGCATAGGACCACATGGACACATGGCCAGCACCCATGTCAAGCAGGGTGTAATGGCACACATCTATAACCCCAGGGTTTAGATGCTGAGATAAGCAGATTCTGTTTGCTGGCCAAACACTCTACAAAATCCACAAGTTCCATGCTTAGTGAGAGATCTTCTGCTGTAGGAAGTCCTACAGCCAGTATTTACCAATCCACTGGGGTGTGGCCTCTCATACTATTTAAACCAATGTAGAGCATGTGTCTGGCCTCTTTTCCGGCTGCAGGATTCGGTTTCTGATCTCCGTTCCAGCAGAGAATTCTGATTTGTGAGTCACCTCCTAAATAAATAACCACCTATTTCTCAATTCTGAGCTAGTGTGGTATTTCTTTTAAGTGTCCTTCAATCTTCCCTCAAAAAATAATGTGAAATGTAATAGAAGAAGATGCTGGATGCCAACTTTTGTCTACACGTATTCACACACAGGCAAGAACATCCATACACTCACATGTGCATGTACCACATACACACCAAACAAATAGAGAAAATGAGTACACCATTTAATTCATCAGTTTAATTGCAAACTTTACACCAAATATAGACCAACTTCTGTGTGATATCTGCAAGAGCTTTTAAAACGTTCCACTTCTTCACCACCAGTGCCACCCCATGCCTGAGGTGGGTGGGATAGTAGGCCCTGATGTCATAAGAGCGGGGAAAATGCTCCTGCTCCTCACCAGCTGCAGAACTCAGGAGAGCAGGCTCTGCGCCACCCCTAGGCAGCATGATAGAGTTGACCCTATTGGTAGAGGCTTGGATGAGCCAGCACCAAAGTCGTGAGGGTGAGAGATCTGTCCTCACTACTCATCCGTCATGCAGAGGCCTGGGCAGGAGATAGCTGCCCCTCTTCACTCCTTGACCCTCACTGCCGCTGGTGACAGATGAAGGAGCTGGTCCTCCTCCTTACTAGCTGCAGCACTCAGGAAAGCAGGCCCTGCTCTGCACACGGGCAATAGAGTAGAGCTGACCTGGTTGGAAGTGGCAAGGGAGAACTTCCTCAATTATTTTAGGGTTGTACCCTAATGACCAAAAGCTTCCTGCTAGTACCCATCACCTAAAGCTCTCACCACAGAGAGGTAGAAAGAGTTTAACCCCCAACCCTTTGATGGAAATGCCAGACTCAAACCATAGCACTGCCTCCTATGCACCATTGTGAAATGTCTCACTAAAGTGCTGAGTTTTGCCAATTTTAGTTTCTTACCTGTTCATTTAGCACACTTCAGTTGCTTAACAATTTTCTCAAAACTGAACTACTCCTTCCTAGAAGGAGGAATGAGGCTCATGAGACCCAAGAAGTTTCTGGAAGTTCTACACTTACAAAAGCTGGAATTTAGATTCAGAAGACCATCCCCAAGGTTACATATAAGAGAATCACAGAGTAAACCAGGTACCTGCAAGTCATACAACTTTCCCAAGCCAGCACTTGGGAGTGGAGGGAGCTTTTCAGGGATGTAGTAACCTGAGTCCCCCATGCTCCCAAATGTGACCCCTCACCTGTACCCCATAACTTCAGTGAACGCATTGGTTCCTCAAGTTGGACTTCTATGGGATGGTTACTTTGGTCCGTCCTTGTTGCCCCATGTAGCTGAGTAGATGTTTACTTAGGTCTCCCCAAGAAAAGTCACACAATATTTCCTTTATAAGGGCCACAGGTCTAATCAGAAAGTGGTGTTGAGACAATGAAAATGTTTCACTCCTCTCCCTTGACCAATTTCTGTCTCCACTCTAGAAAACTTTCCAGCTCTCTACTCTGTGTCCTGGGAATTTTTTTTTTTACCTGTTCCTTGCCTGGCTCCCAATGCTACCTACTGACATCCTGGATTTGGTTTTTTGTCACTGTGCATTCCTTGTTACTGGCTGTCGTCTGAGAAGCCATCTCAGATTCATCACCAACCGCATCTTACTTGGATGCTGGACCTTTTGATTTTACCCTATTTATTCTGTTAACCAAGTATACAAGTTCTTGCCAGCCCATCCTGCAAATATTCCATGTATACACATCCTTTCTTGGCTCAATGAGGGCCCAATCAGACATAAACTTAGTCTCCCCCTGTTTCCTTTTCTATTCATCTTTCAGCTAAGTACTGCTTCATCCTGGAGAATAATTCTACCCATCCTGTTCATTATCAGGCCATCTTACTTCCTCCTGACTCTAAATTTCCTTCAGCATCCCGCCATGGTCCTTCAATTTGGGACTGCTTAGGAGTACCACGAATTCTAATTGGTCTTAACAATAAAAACCCAGAGTCAGAAATTGGGGTAAATGCTGAAAGATTAGAGAGACAAAGCAGCACACACACCAACAGACAACTCTTCCTTCACTAGCTTCTCAGCTGAAAAGGGGGCTGAGCCCCTGCCTCCTCCCATCTTATTTATGTCTCTCCCCATCCAACCAGATCACTTCCTGTCTCCACCTCCCCTAGCAGTGGATTAAAAGTGTGAGATCCCAAAAGCTGGGATAAAAGGTGTAAGCTCTGTTTCTCTTTTAGACTGGTTATTTCTCATTGTAGCCCAGTGTGGCTTTGAAGTTTTGATCTTTATGCTTCCACCTTCTAAGTGCTGGGATCAAAGGTGTGTGCCACCACTGCCTGGCCTCTATGGTTAACTAGAGGCTAGCTCCACCCTCTGTTCTTCAGGCAAGCTTTATTTGTTAGAGAACAAATAAAATATCATCATACTTAGGTATACAGCTTGATGTGGTTTGTCCTAGGGAATCCTAATACATGATCATCTTACTTTTAAATTTTTTGAGGTACCAACAATCTATTTCATAGCGGCTGCACCACTTTTATCTCCACATATTACCTAATTTCTCTATATCATGAACACTTCTTGTTATCAAGTCTTTTGATGCTGACCATTCCAATGATTATGAGTTGGTATATGAATGTGGTTTTGATTTGCATTTGCCTACAATTAATGATGTTGAGAATCTTTTTATGTAGCATTTATATCTCTGGATAGATGTCTGTTCCAGGATTTTGCTTAGTTTTAACTGATTCATTTGTCTTTTGTTGTGAATTAGAAGAGTTCTTTCTACATTGTTCACAAGAGGCCATTATCCTTAAATAGTGGAAATTATCTCTGATCATCCTGTTAGTTGTTTCAGAGTGTCATTTGACATACAATAGGTTGTAACTTCCTAAAAGTCCAATTTACGTATCAATTTCGTTGTTTATATTTTTGGTATCATAACTGAGCAATAGTATCCAGAAGTTGGCAGTGTTGCTCAGTAGTAAAATATATGTTCAGCATACATGGCCTTGAGATTATTTTCTAGAATCATCTTTTAAAAAAATAATAATCATTGCTAAACTCAAAATAATGAAGATGCCCCCAGATGCTTTGAAACTTTTGCAATTTTATAAAATCAGCTTTTTAAAAAAAATTACATACATATACATGTTTCTGTGTCAGAGTATGTTTGTGTGAGCATAGATGTCTGCAAAAGTAAGGGGATTCCCTGGAGCTGGAGTTATAAACAGTAGTGAGCTCCTTGTGCCAGAAACTGAACTCAAACCACCTGCAAGTGCAGGGTAGCCTCTTAACCACTGAGCCATCTTTCCATCAGACCAGCTGCATGTGCGGTGTAGTACCTTCTTAACCACTGAGACATTTTTCCATTGAATCATCTGCAAGTGCAGGGTACCCTCTTAACCACAGATCCATCTTTCTAGATCCTCAAGTTTTATTTTTAATCCATTTATCTATTTTCAATGAATTTCAGTGGGTGATACAAGAGAAGGCCTAAATTTATTTTTTAGCATGTGAACACCCATTTTGGAAGGAGAATATTCTTTCCTAGTGAATGACTGCAACCTCTTTAACAAAATCCAAATGCCTGTAGATGTACCATTGTCCCCGCCCCACACCGTTTAGGTCTCTGCAGCCCACAGTAAGAGTGGTGCTGTCTACCCATCTTGAGCAGACACTGTCCACTCCTTCCTCTCTGAGTATGAATTAGATATATGCTTTCATTATTGCTGCCAATAATGTATAGAAAGTCCCTTCCTCCCTTTCTGTACACAGCTGAGGTGTTTTTTTTTTAAACATGAAATGGCCTCCTCAATGGGATGGCCGGAGGTTTATTTTGTTTTACTTTCTTTTCCTTCACTCTGTTTCTATGGGATGTTCCATTGATTGGTGCTCATATGCTGACATGCTTGATCAGGTTGTAGAATCCTTTCAATATGCTGTGTGAACCAGGTTGTTAGTATGCTGTCAAAGATGTTCGCATCTCTCTTCACAGCAAACGTTGATCACTAGCTTTTCCTATAGTGTTTTCCATGGCATTTGGGATCAGGGCACTGCTGGCCTCACAGAATGAGTTAGATGTATTTCCTCCTTTTCTGATATTTGATGGGGACTGGAATCTGGGAAGGACTGTTATCGATTCTTTAAGCACTTGCAGAATTCAGAAATTGGATCATATGTATCTTTTTGCTGGGCCTGGGATCCCAACATAAACTGTGCATCATACCAGACATAGAGAAAAGAAAAGTGAATCCGTGGATACATTTATAACCACCTAAGAAAAATCAGTTTTTAAAGTAAGTGCATCAACTGAATAAATATGTTCATCTGGGTCATCCCAACCAGGCCTTGAAATGAAATTTCAGGTCAGCTTGTCCGAAGTGGCACAGGCATGTTGCTAGGAACAGAAAACCAGAAACGAGCCCTACTAAGAGTGTTTAGTGGCAGCCTTGAAAGCGATGCCCGTCCTAGCCAAGGAGAAACCATGCAGAAATTTCGGAGAGGATTAAGGAGCAGAAATGAGAGCCGGAAAATACACCCGAAAGTAGCCAACGATAGAAGATGGAAATTATCTGCTGGCAAAAATTCACAATTCCAAAAGCAGAGACTACCAGACTAATTTAATAAGTGTAGGATCCTTAATGTAAGGAAGAAGCAGGATAGCTTTGAGTCTTTTTCAGAATTTAATTAAAACCAACATAGCACTTACTCCCCCACGGCTCCACGATTCAGCGGCTTTGCGGGTGTCTGGGCACACAGGCCCCAGTCAGAGGCTCTGGCCCACTCCCTTTAAAGATGGGGGTCTTAAGAACCAGAGCAGCACAATGGATAATTACAAGGATACAGTTCTGCATGCCGATTCCAAATCTGTGCTTCCCTGTCTCTGCCCTGCATGCTTCTGTGGGTTCTGTGCCCTTAGATAGGCCTGGCTCTTGCCCACCTCACAGGGAGCCCCTGGCAAAGTCGAAGTCACCTGGGCCTTTGCTTCTGCCTGGGAAAACAAGCATTTCTTTTCCCTGCCCAGAAGGGAAACGCATAAGATCTCCCCGAGATTTAAATAGAAGCCAAGATCCTAATGCGTAATTTAGGTCTGCTTGCTATCTGCTGATGTAAACCCCACTGTTCCATGCCTCTCGCTTTTACTACTTACTGGAAAGAAACAGGACCTCATGCTAATCGCCAAATCCCCTCTTGAACATCCCCGCGTTTGCATGCTGCTCCTACCATTTGTCCTCAGCAGGCATCCGTCAAAATTTGCTAGACTTACTGTTGGCTTGAAAACAATTTGAAAAAGCTAACCTTGACTTTGAAAGTCATTTTACACCGCTGAGAGAGGGGAGAGAGCTACAAGGTCACCAGCAAAAAAGGAAGGGCTTGCCATCCTGAAGCCAATCTGTGTGGCAAAGGGTACCAAGCAAAGAACCACGATGGGTTCCCAGCCTTTACTCCTTCCTGCAGGAGGCCAAGGGTCCTCTGAGCAGCTGGGTTCAACTCAGGAAGTAAAGGCAGATTTGAGAGCCCCAAATGGGGGAAAAAGCCATAGGAGCACACTAGCGTGCACGCCCCTGTACATCTCACAATATATACACTTAAATATATATATATACATAAATTTATATATATAATAAAAGTGCAAATCGAGACTAGAAATTTCAAATTCTGTTCCACAAAATTAAAGTTAAAAATAAAAATTGTTTTTTCAAGTTCTATTTAGATCTTTTCTTCCTTCTTCCAGTGAGGAAGGGTTTTCTTTTCTGCCCCTTCAAACCTGCACAGTGAATGAAGATCAAAGGCTACATAGACTTTGAGTCAAAATTAAATCATTCAATATTTTATCCTAGAGTGGAGAAAAAGGTAAACAGGGATCAATGGAGTTGTTCAAAGTTGGTTGATAACAGTCACTGACAAGATGACAAAGTCTCAGAGCTTCACAGTTATTAAACATAATTTAAAAACTCCAAAACTTTTCTTAGGATGTAAATTGCCCCCTCTTTCCAAAGTTTTGACACTTTCACAGAGTAACTGATTAAGTATCACTAAGAATTCACGAGGTTAAACAGTTTAGGTTTTGCTCCTAGTAATTAACTATTTCTTCTCTGACAGTTTATTATAACTTTTTTATTTCAGACACTTTTTTACTGTTATTAAAAAAATTTTCCACCTCCTC
>LOJH01010281.1:8415-24306 GCA_001685095.1 Ellobius talpinus
CATACATACATACATACATACATACATACATACATACATACATACATACATGGGGTATGTCTGCTGTGTAGCCCTGGCTGGCCTGACTGGAATTTGTTATAGTCTGTAGACCAGGCTAGACTCAAACTCACAGAAATCTGCTTCTACCTCTTGAGTGCTGGGATTAAAATCATATGCCACTGTACCTGGAAAGAAATTTTTTAAAAAAGAAAAAAAGAGAAAGAATAGAAAAAAAATAGTCTAGAAACCTCCCTCACCCCACCTCCACCCTGGAAGGAACGTTCACTAGCAGAGTAGTAACAAGGAGCTTTTCCTGGCAAGCTCTGTGGAAACAGCCCTGTAAGGTCAGCTGCACTGTGTATACAGGAAATGTCACTTAAGAATGCCTTCGTTTAATGGGCACTCACAGCCTTGTGTGGCAAAAGCAGGCAGACTCCTGGGGGATCGTTAGTTAGGTCTTCGTACTCAGGAGCTTGGAATGTGTATTTTAGTGTTTGGTGTGGATGCCAAGGTGACACTTTCCATACAGAAGAGGGCTTCCCCCTAAGAGCCAGCAGCGAACAACCTTAGGATTTAGAAAGTTTTCTTCTGGGTGCAAATCCACATAATCTGGAGTCAATCTGTCCAAGGGCTGTCTGCACATCTGGGTTCACTCTGTGCTCTCCACCATAGTCAAAGCCAGCCTTTCACTATTCTCTCAAAGGAAAGTGACCCCTGCACTCTAGAACTGTGAACTGGGGCTTTTTTTTGTCTAGCATTTGAGAGGCCGAGTCAGGAGGATCTCAGTGAGTTTGAGGCCAGCCTGGTCTACAATATGAGTTCTAGAACAGCTAGGGCTGTTAAACAGAGAAATTTTGTCTCAAAAAAAACCCCAAAAGACAAAAAAACAAGCAAAAAAGTTAATTTTGTAGTGCTGGGGAATTGAACCCAGGACCTTGGGCATGCTATGTAAGCACTCTACTACTAGCTATATTCCCCAGTCAAGAAAGATTTTCTTTTAGTGGTGGCCGCGGTGGTGACGGCGCCTGCTGGAGAGATGGTTTGGCTGGCGAGCTGGTCTGGCAATTAGGAGTTCTCACTTCTCTTGCAGAGTACACACACGCATGTTTGTTTCCACATCTGATTGCTCGCAACACCTATACCTCTAACTCCGGGGTGTTAGCTCCCTCTTCCGCCCTTTACAAACACACTACACAGACTTAAGATGAAATAAAAAACCTGGTCCTCCTGGAACTTCTTCCTGAATGAGCTTCCTGGTTTCATTCACCAGCGTGAAAAGAGCTGGGCTGCAAATGGGGTTTGGTGGAAGCAAACGGGCTTCTCCCATGTCTGACCATGGCTAACCAAGGGTCGTGATTGCCGTGGGTGTGGAGCTCCCTCGGCACAGCTACTGGCTTAGTTTCCTTTGCAAGGGCCTCGATTCCAACGGCTCTTGGCTCACTCCTGAGCTGGTCTGAGCTCTTTGCTTGCAGGTCATGTTTGCATCTCTCTTTTGTCTCCTCTCTATAAAAACCAAAGCTTCCTTTTTCTTTATCTCTCACTGAATATTTCATCTTCCTGTCTAAGGCATCTTTCTGATCAGCATAGGACTACCTTCATAAAACACTCTTTTCTAGCCGGTGCACAGCGGTGGATGTAGGCCAGGCTTCCCTCAGCCCCTGCTGTCACTCAAACATCGACCACGTGCATCAAGCACAGCTGGTCTCTGCTGAAACCCCTAAAGCCAAGCAAATCGGGGAGAAACAAAGCATCGTGGAGTGGGCTCAGACCTGCACTGGCTTTATCTTCTGAAAGAAGAGACTTGAGGGGGCCACCTCAGACATGAGTGCGTATGGTAGGGTGTAGTCATAACCTTCCACCACAGCAGTAACCTGTGACCTCTGATATGCACAGACCTCTATGGGGACTATGTTGAAAGAAAGAATTCCGGTGTTAAAAATAAAACAAAACAAGACTCTGCCACCGTGGCCCAAGCCAGAGATTACTGCTTCTTCCAGTGTGGAGGCTGCTTTGTGTGTGGCGGCTGATCTTATGCTGTCGGGCTATTTGGTTTTTATTTCAAGAATGCTTCTTATTTTGAAAGGTTTTTTTTTATCATTCCAGGATCTACTGTAAACACCTCCCCCGCACGTGTGTGTATGTGTGTGTGTTCATGTCCTAGACATGCATATATTTATATATTTTTATATTACTGTCCTTTTTATATATTCAGAAAGAGTTGTTATTAATTTTTAATTTGAACTCTCTTTTTTTGAGACAGGATTTCTTTATGTAGCCCTGACTGACGTGAAATTCATTGTGTAAACTTACAACTGCCTGCCTCTGCGTCCTGGTTGCTGAGATTAAAGACATGTACCAATATGCCCAGCCTAATTTAAAACATATTTGGTGCCCATATACATACGTGTGTGTGTGTTGGGGGTACACATGCACATGTATGTATATATGTGAGTGCATATGTAGAGGCCCCAGGACAACCTTAGTTGTTCTTCCTCTGGTGCCGTCAACCTGTTTTATCATCATTAAGTTTGTTCTTTGACAACATCATGCATGTACTAAGGCATTCTGATTACTCTGTCCCCTCACCTTCTGCCACCTTGCCCTACACCACTCTGTCAACACCTCTGAGACAGGGTCTCATTGGCCTGACCAACAGACTAGGCTGGTGGCCCTGAGATCCAAGAACCCTGTCTCTGTTGGAGCAGGGATTGTAGTACCTGACACCATACCTGGCTTTATTTTGGTTTTAAATGTGGGTTCTGGGAGATCACACTCAGCTCCTTATGCTTGCAAGCCAGACACTTTACTGACTTGGCCATCTCCCCAGCTCTGTCACTATGTTTTTAGTTTAAAATACCGGACCAATTATGTTTGTGATCTAAATGTTATAAAAAGAAAAGAACAAGTGATGACCAAAAAACCACAACACAACAAAACAAACAAACAAAAATAAAAACAACCCCCAACCCAAAACAAACAAACAAACAAACAAAACAACCTCTTGTCACATGCCTGTGTCCTTCAGTCCCAACACAGAATCCTGCTTTTGTGCGCAAGCTCCCACACCCTGGCCCCATCTCGTGACCAGTGACCCATTTTCAGTCCTCACCTTCCAGACTGTTCTTCAGGTGATCAAGGGCCAGAGGCTGTGGGCCTGAGACCTTCTGCAGCCATGTCTTTACTTTCTCAATCCCCCAAGACCCCCGTGATTCCTTTGTACTATGTACCTGCACCATCCCTCTAGGCATCTGGGGTTTACTGTTACCAGAGAGGATTTCCTTCTTAGCTATTTCCTTGAGGCTACAAGAAAGCAGGGTGTGGGTTCATGTACTCACACTGCCATTTGCATCTTTAAGGAGAAAGCTCATCCCCACCCAATGGGCTTACATGCCTTAGTGTGACCTGCCAGCTCTATCACTAAGATACAGGGATGAATGTCAGGAGAAGCAGATTTTGGGGGTTTGGGGACCTGAATGCTCAGTGGGTAAAATGCTTGCTGTACAGACATGAGAACCTCAGATCAGATGTCCAGCACTGGTATAAAAATGCCAGCTTAAGAGCACATGGGCAGAATCCTAGCACTGTGGAGTTGAGACAAGAAGATTCTTGAGGCTTGCTGGCCACCTTGGCCGAATCGGTGAATTCAGGTTCAATGAGAGACCCTGTCTCAAACACAGAAGGCAGAGATAGAATGAGGAAGGTACCCAGCATTGATCTATTACCTCCACACACATGAGCACACAGGGACACACACACACACACACACACACACACACACACACACACCCCACATGAAGTTCAGGGAAGCAAATGAAAACAATGACACACAACACAGAACAACAAATGAGAACACCCCACGCCCCAAACCAGGACCCCAAGCAGCTCAAATCAGAAAACAGCATCAAAGAAAGGAAGGAAGAGCAGAGATTCTGTGGCTTAAATCTGTCACTTGGGGATGATAGGTGTTTCTAGATCAGTTTAGCACCGCACATCAGCCTCTTCCAGGGGGGAAACGTGAGGACAGAGTCCAAGGACCAAGGGTAGACTTTAAGCTTCACAATTTCTGGTGCGTGCTGCCAGTTCCTGCGTGTGGCAGCTCATACTTCTTGGCTCCCTGCCGAGAATAAGACAACAGTACCAGTGTATGGCCCCGTGTTGTACTCGGAATATTTGTCTAGCAATACACAAGATATTGCAGAGAATATTCTGCATTATTTCAACTCATTTCAGTCCTTGTACTGAAATGCAGATTAGCATCATCCCAGACTCCCATCCCAACATTTCCAGGAATTTCTAGTGAAGTGAGTGGGTTGTCTTTGAACAACTTCACTTAGCTTTCTGTCCGTCAAGTCAAGATCTTTTATCTTGCAGCTTGATTCTAGAGTTGGGGGGGCGTGGGTGTACGTATGTACATGTGAGACAGAGGGCAGCCTCTGGTGCAGTTCCTCAGACACTGGCTATTGCTTTTTTGAGACAAGGACTCTCACTGACCTGGAACTCATCAAGTAGGCTAAGCTGGCTGGACACGAAGCTGCAGGGATCCTCCTGTCTTCTCCCCAGTGCTGGGATCAAATGGCATTTTTGAATAGGTTTTGAGGCCAAATGGAACTCAGATTCTCATGTTGGCAAGACAAGGGCTTTACTAACTATTGATGCCTCTCCCCAACCCCATCTTTTTGTTGTTGTTGTTGTTTGTTTTTTGTTTGTTTGTTTGTAACTATCTGAGGAATCCTTCTCTGAGTGAAGAGAGTGAAATTGTCCTAGTTTGTTTTGTCACTGTGATCAGATACTCTGATCAAAAGCAACTCAAAGGAAGAAAGAGCTGATGTGGCATACACTTCAGGGTCACAGTTAGTCCCCAAGGGACGTTAGGGAAGAAACTCAAGCTTCAGGAACTTGAAGCAGAAACCTGGAGGCTCACTTGCAGGCTCTTGCTGATTACCTTTCTTATCTAATTTGGGGAGTGCTGTTGCCCACAGTGGTCTGAGCCCACCTGTATCAATCACCAACCAAGATAGTCCCCCCCCCACATGCTCACAGGCCATTCTCGTCTAGGCAACTCCTCCACGGAGGCTTCCCTCTCAGACGACTCTGGGCTGTGTCAAGTTGACAAGGAAAACCAACCTGGACATCACCCAACAAATATTTGTTTAGTGAATAAACATGGAAGTTTATGTGCACGTGAATTAATAGCTGGTACATTTTCTCCCTTGGTTCGCTGTTCATCCTGCGGCTTCTCAATTTCCTCCATTTCCGTCTTGGTCCACACATCCTCATCTTCCACATGTCTGTGCTCACCGTGCAGCAGGAGATGGATGCCCCTGAACATGCCAAGTGCTCTGTACTCAGGCTCTTCTCTCTCTTCTGGAATGTTCTTCCTGTCTCCTCTATCATGCACCAAATGCGCTCCACTCATCCACTGCTGCTCAGTCTAAATACTGTGTCTACCCCATTGGATTTCCAACGTCATCTCCTCAATTAATAATAATTGCTTGCCCCGTTGTAGTTCCTAGCTATTTCTATTACAGAAATTACAGTGCCAAGCTGCAGTGATTTATCTCATGGGTGTGTTTTCCGTAGCCTAGTGAATCTTGACCCAGATGGCATTGCAGAACCACTCGCAAATGTGTATGCGAGTGTCCTCTTCCATTAGTGTCGGTTACCAGGAGAAAGACTCATCAAACGTTAAACTGATTACCAGAGGGAGCGACGACTATTATTGCGGATTAGGTTATAAAAAGCATTACAGCACTTTGAGGACATGAGCTATTAGGATCATAAATATCTGTCAAATATTCCTTGCAAAGCAGGCTAAATGACTCGGGCGATTAGCATATCTATAAGGCAGAGTAAATATATTCTGAATCAGAGTCTCTATTTTATTCAATCAAGACTATAGTCGCAATCATTTGAAGTCCTTTGCTTAAGCTTCCTGATCCTTAAATCAGAGGGTGCATTTCCCTCAGCATTGTGTCCTGAGCCAATGGTGATGGGCTGCAGGAGGCACTCAGTACTGCCTATTGACCAAACTGGATTGATTGTACTTCTACCTGTCTCTAGCAAATTATTGTGTTTAACAGTAGAAAATGGAGCTTATAAAGCATGTAACACTGGAAGGGAAGGATCGCCAGCAGCTGTTCCAATCTGGAAAGGTCTTCCACTGGAAGACCGTTACATAATGCCCCTGCACCAAGGAGGAATGCACCTAAGCTCTCTGAAAGCTCAGGCTGGATTGAATTGTAAACTGAATGGATGGTGAAGGGAAGTGTGTGGTTATAAAAAGCCTTACAGCATTTTGAGACTATAAGCCGTTAGGACTACAAACTCCTGTCAAATATTTCATGGGATGCAGGAAAAATGGGTTATTAACGTATTTTAAGAACCATTGAAAGAGGATTTTATTGTCTTGAAAGTTTTATACTGATTAGTGTGCCATTCACAGGTGCAATTGGTATTAGGTCAGTGCAGTACACACGTGTAC
Organism: Ellobius talpinus; assembly: GCA_001685095.1. Lineage (NCBI taxonomy): Eukaryota > Metazoa > Chordata > Mammalia > Rodentia > Cricetidae > Ellobius > Ellobius talpinus. The sequence goes on from LOJH01010281.1 coordinate 14,897, forward strand.
ACACATGCACATGCACTTTTGACTGAGAATAAGACATGGACTCTTCTGTCTTTTTCTGCTCTCTTCTCCCTCACAACTCTATTTTTTCTAAGCTATTATTCAAAAGTTGGATTTTGCAAGAGCAGCTTATGTCACCTCCAATACCAATTAGTTCTTTCGAACATTGTAGGCTCAGGAGAATGTGGATGGAATTGTGGGGATCTAGGATGAAACCGAAGTCAACCTGCATGCCTCTTGCAAACAGAGGGAGAGGCTGGATAGAGCAGATGGAGGTGGAACAAGATGCAGCCAAAAGTGATGGATCATGAGCTAAATAAACTTCTTTCCTTTATAAATTATCCAGTCTGTTGTCTTCAGTTATAGCAACAGAAAATGGACTAAAACAAATACCTTATAAGGTGGCTGTAATGGTTAAGTGAGACAGTGTACTTGTGAGATGTGCCTAGCATTCAGTCAGTCCTGAGCAAACCATAGTCACAGTTCGTGTGATAGCTGCGTTCCTGCTACGATCAGCATCCTGCACTGGCTGTGTAATGAATGTGGGGCAACACCTTGGATGGATGGCCAGCAATTTCCATCTTTTCCTAGTCACTTCAGGCCCTTCCCCATCTCTTGAGAAACAGAACCTTCAGTTTCTCTGATTTTCTGACTGTTGTCAGCAGTCAACAGAGTCCTCAGAGGGAGCTGGCTGCAAAACAGCACTGTCTTTCAATACAGTTTTCACACGCTGCCTTCAACTCCTGACAGGTGGGTGCTGTCCCAATCACGAGCTATTGTCCCCCTCCAACCCACTGAAATCACATCAGAATGCTTCTCCTGGGCTGATAGACTCCAGAGCCATGGGGGAGTGTGTTTTTTTTGGGGGGGCATCCAATGCCAGGCAGTCTCACTGCAGTGACAGGAACTTCTCTATGTATGAAAGGAAGGTGCTGCTGAGAGACCTGGTCTTTGTTGAGATGCTGAGAGTACTGTGAATAGCACAGTGATTGCATTCTCCAGGTTTCAAAGAGTCAGAGGGAGGGGCAGAAACACACGAGGCAGAAGGGCTCCATTCACGTGGGACAACAGTGCACACATCTCCACGCACCTGGAGTGAAGTGCTCTCGGGTCATCTAACTGCTGGTCAGCCAGACTACCAACTAGTGAGCTCCAGGTTCAGTGAGAGACACTGTTCCAAAAGATAAGGTGGCAAGATGGCCAGATGGCTTGCTGTCAAACCTAATGACGTAAGTTCAGTCTCAGGAACCCACACTGTGAAAGGGGAGAATCAACTCCTTCAAGCTGTCCTCTGACAGCTGTTCATAAGTGTATGCTTGTGTGCATACACACTCATCCACAAATAATGAATGAATGAATAGATATACACATGTAATAAAGAATACATAAGGTGAAGGGTAATGGTAGAAGAAACCCAGCATCAGCTTCAAGCAGTCACGTGCACACAAATACTGATTCAAACACGTGTGCACACACACACATGTTAATCAAACAAAAACAAAACAACACAAAAGCCCTGGTTCTTTTTTTTAAAATGTTTGTGGTGGGGGAATGATACCCTGCAATCTGAACTTCATTTGCAGCTTTAATGGTGGCGAGGGGCCACACAGCTAGTGTGGTCCAAAGTGTCCCTGGTCATTCACTCACTTGGTGTCCACCGTGGTCCTGTGCATCAAGCATACTGTCATTCCTGTCTGTAGATGAGAAGGCTAAGATTATGTGATTGCTCTAAAGCCAGTTAGTAAGCGACCCTGCAGGGCAAGGGTAGTATTGTGGGGAGGTCCTGACCCCACGGTGTTTAAAGAAGGATGTACCTTCAGGTTTAGGCAAGTGAATCGTAGGGAATAAGGCTGAGTGAGTCTCACTCAGTTCATTTATATCCTAGCCCTAAAACTGGGATTTTAAACCAGTGTGTGTGCGCATGCATGTATGTGTGTGCTATGTGTGTGTATGTATATGTGTTGTGTGTGTATGTATATGTGTTGTGTGTGTATGTGTGTGTGTTGTGTGTGTGTGTGGTCTTAGGCAAGGTTTCTATTGCTGTGAAGAGACACCGTGTCCACGGCAACTATTACACATGAAAATATTTAGTTGAGGCTGGCTTATGGTTTCAGAGTTTTAGTTCATGATCATCATTTAGTCCCATCATCATGATGGGAAGCATGGCGGTGAGCAGGCAGACATGGACCTGAGAGTTCTACATCTTGATTCGTAGGTAGCTGAAGGTGTCTGTGCACTACACTGGACATAGCTTGAGCATATGAGACCTCAAAGCCTGCCCCTCAGTGACACACTTCCTTCAACAAGGTCACCCCTATCCCAACAAAGCCACATTTCCTAATAGTGTCGTTCCCTGTGGAAGCCATTTTCTTTGAAACCACCAGAATATATAAAACCTTCTGAGCCAATTTAGTGCTGCTTATATGTATATGTGCTCAGGGATGAGCATTTGCCATTGATCTATCATCAGAGGCTCCTCCCTTAGAAAACGGATTCTCTCAGCAGTCATTGAGTTGCCTGAAGCTCTTCATCTAGTGGTGGGGACTTGTGAGACCTCCCCTGTTCACACTGGCATGTCAGCTGGTATTGCCATTATGCAAGGCTTGCTTACACAATCATGTTGCTGAGATTTCATGGGTACAGCTTCCCTGTAGGGTCTAGAAGACACTATTGCAGCAGGTATCCTGGTCCTTTAGCTCTCTCTTTTTTTTAAATTTTTGGTGTATTTATTTTACCATTAATCCATTCATGATCCTGTGGGCAAACACAGAGGAAGTTATAATTTTATACATTTATTTTTTTCATGTTTTTATTGAGCTATATTTTTTCTCCACTCCTTCCCTTCCTCCCTTCTCCTATCTCCCACGATCTCCATGCTCCCAATTTACTCAGGTGGTCTCGTCCTTTTTGTACTCTCTATGTAGATTTTGCCTTCTGTTTGATATTCCTGAGCCACAGCTTTAGTGGTTACATTTAGATATGTCATTTGGGGCTGGGCACCCCATCTTCTCTTATTCTCTTTATTTTGACCAGCGTGGATTTCTGTAATGACCACCATCTGCTGCAAAAGGAAGCTTCTTTGATGAGGATGAGAGCTACACTTGTCTGTAGGTATAGGGATAAGTGTTTAGAACAAAGCTGGAAATGATATTGGATTAGGAGCATAGCAGTAGTAGGTTCTCTGGAGGGCATGTTTTGAACGGTGGTGATTCGTACTCTAGACACGGAGTTCCTAGCCCACGTCGTCCAGCCTGCACATTCTGCTCGTGTAATTCAGAAACCTCCGTACTGTTTGTCTTGCTAATTCTATTATGAGGCATCTATCTCAGAGAAATGATCAGTTACAGAAAATGATTTTTTTGCACAAGGTGGTCATCATGACATTATTTTATAATGGTGCAAAATTTGGGAACTGACTCATTTCCAACACTGGGGGATGGTTCAACATGGTGTTATGCTTTCATAAGAACACAGGGGATCGGGCTGAGAAACTAGCTCAGCCAGGAGAGTGCTTGGCATACAAGCTTTATGACCCAAGTTTGGATTCCTAGCATTCACACAAAAAAGCCAAGAGTGGTGACCGGCTTCTATAAACTCAGGAGGATTTCTGGAGCTCCTTGGCCAGGTGGCTAGGTGAATGGGTGATCTCAAAACTCAGTGAGAGACTCTGTCTCAAAATGTAAAGCAGGGAGCAATTGAGGAGGAGACCCAGATTTGACCACTGGCCTTTATGTGTACTAGCATACAAATAAGCACACATGAACACACACACACACACACATACACACACACACACTCCCACACTATACTGGTTAACTTTACATCAATTTGACACAAGCTATAGTCATCAGAGATGAGGGAACCTCAGTTGAGAAAATGCCTTTATAAGATCAGGGTTTATGCAAGGCTATAAGGCATTTTCTTAATTAGTGATTGATCAGGGAGGTATTAGTCCATTGGGGGCCGTGCCACCCCTGGACTGGTGGTCCCAGGTTTTATAAGAATAGAGAGTGAGTGACGTAGGAATTCCTAGCACCAGGAGCCTTTATGTTACCTGTCTACTTGGGCGTGGCCTCTTATACTATAAATGCTGATGGAAAGCAGAAAGCGCTAGGTTGCCCTCTCTTCCAGCTGCTGCGGTATTCAGTTGCTGTTCCCCGTTGGTGCAGAGGACTGTGATCTGTGAGTCTACCCCAAATAAATAAATAACCCTTTATTGTACTCAATTCTGAGCTAGTGTGAGATTTCTTTTTAGTGTCCTGTCTTCAACTGAGCAAGTCCTGAGGAACAAGACAACAAGCTGCACTCTCCCATGATCTTTGCACCAGCTGCACTCTCCCATGATCTTTGCACCAGCTGCACTCCCCCATGATCTTTGCACCAGCTCCTGTCTCTAGGTTCTTGCCCTGCTTGAGTTCCTGTCCTGACTTCCTCCAATGACGAACAACAACACAGAAATGTAAAGCCAAATGAACATGTACACACACACACACACACACATACACGCGCGCACGCACACACATGTGTGCATGCATTCTCTCTCTCTCTCTTCGCGATGTGTTGTTAGTGGATAAAGAAAGGCTGGTGACTAAATTGAGCATACAATTTATACCTTTCATTGTAATAGCAGAAAGATTGGCAGGTGATACACAGGACATGGACCACCTTAAAGAGCAGTGTTTCTTAGCTGGGATGTTTTTGTCCCCAGTAGCAGAACTTTCTCCAGAACACTGGACAACATCTGGAGCCAGTCTGGAAGTCAGGAACGGTGAGTGCTGCTGCTGGCACCTAGTGGGTAGAGACCAGTGACTCCCCTTGTGCTTTACTTTGTAGATAGCCTGCGCAGGGCAGAAAAGGCCTGGTGTCCTGCATGTTGGTCCTGTGAGATGAGAAGCCCTGGTCTCCAACACAAGCCATTGTGATTTTTCCCCACCATTTTCTCAGCAGTCCCAAATGTTTATTGATTTTTTTAAATTAAATTAAATATTTATTGAAAAAATTTTATACAATATACTCTGATCACTGTTTCCCTGCCCCAACTCCTCCCAGATCCTCCTCACCTCTCCACTCATCCAAATCCATGCCCTTTCTCTCTTGCCCTATAAAACAAACAGATGGATGAACAAACAAGCAAAAAACAAACCAGAATATTGAAAAGAAAAAATACAAGAAACACAGACACACCCAAACCCATGAAAAAACAAAATCAGAAAGCATACTATATAAGTAAAAGACCAATAAGAAAATATATGGCCAAACCAAGAAACATGAGGCTACAAAATTACCATGGAGTTCTTTCTGCATTGGCTATCTGCTTCTGGGCACGGGACCTGTCGTGAAGTGTGGTTAATAAAGCCAGTGAGACTCCACTGGAGAGAACAAATTTTTCTCATGTAAGAGGATGTCAGTTGCAGCTAACTTCTTGATTAGGGAGTGGAGATCAGGCCCAGTTCCCATCTGACTTGAACACGTGCAGGCCCTGGGCATGCTACCACAGTTGCTATGAGTTCATATGTGTATGGGTCCTGCTGTGCCTGGACAATGCTGTTTCCTTGGTGTCTTCCATCCCCTCTGGCTCTTACAATCTTTCTGCCTCCTCTTCTTCATAACTCGCCAAGCCCTGAAGGGAGGGTTTTGGTGACAACACCCAATTTTGGACTGTCACATAATCTCCCACTCTCTCCAATTGTGGGTCTCTGTGTTGATTACCATACTTTGCAAGAAGAATCTTCTCTGATGATGGCTGAGCAAGGGACTGATCAGGCCTAGCACAATGTTGGTAGGAATCAGCTTATTGCTATGTTCCTTTAGCAGAACAGTAGTATTTGGTTTCTCCCTAAGCCCATGGCCAGGCCAGCCTCAGATTCTTAGCTACCTAAGCAGTGTCGAGCATGGATTCCATCTCATGGAGTAGGCCTTAATTTCAATAAGATAATGGCTACCCCCACAACTCCTGTGCCACCATTACACCCACTGTATCTTGCAGACAGGTCACCTTCCTAGATATGTATAGCTGTATAGCTGAGATGTATAGCTGAGCTGTTGGCTACCTTTCTCTTCTGGTAGCATGCAGAATACCTTCCGGTACCATGAACACTACTAGTCAGCAAGGGTGAAACTCTACTTAGGCTCCAACTCTACTGCTCCGTGTTCAGTGATATGTGTAAGTGCTGCCTTCAGCAATAGGGCTTTCCCATCGATTTATAGAGAGCAACCAACAGTCTTGGGAATAGCCTGGGATGTTTATAGGTTTCCATGGGTCCCATTTGACTTGATTAGATGAACCCTTTTCTGGCACTTGATGGTTCAGTTGGTGGCAGAAGATGTCTATCTGAGGCATTCTCTCCCCCAATACAAAATGTTTATTTTTTAACAATAAACATGTATATCTTTATTATTAAAATAGTACATGTAAGTGATATATGATATAAATCCACCAGAATGCCAAGTCTTAAAGAACTCTTTTAATAAGTAGACAGTGAAAACTCTTAGACCTAGAACCATGTGGGAGACCTCTGTGGGCATGCCTGTGGGGGATTCTCAATAGTTTTGTTGAAGTGAGAGTCATCCACTATAGGTGGCACCATTCCTGGGACTGAGATATTGGGTTAAATAAAGATGAGGAAGTAAGCTGAATGCTGGCCATCCACCTCTACTTCCTGACTGGATGTGAACAGCTGCCTCAAGCCCTTGCGGCCATGACTTTCCACCATGATGACCGTACCTGGGACTGTAACTCAGAATAAGCTTTCCTTAAATGCTTTTGTCAGGGTATTTTGTCACAGCAACAGGAAAAATAACTGGGTTACTAGTTTTATGTCAACTTGACACAAGCTGTAGTCATCTGAAAGGAGGAACCCTTAATTAAGAAAATGCCTCCTTAAGACTGATCTGTAGGTAAGCCTGTAGAGCATGTTCTTAATCAGTGATTGATATGGAAAGGCCCATCTCACTGTGGATGGTGCCACCCCTGGCATGGTGGTCCTGGGTTCTATAAGAAAGCAGGCTGAGCAAGCCATGAGGAACAAGCCAGCAAGCAGCACTTCCTCCATGGCCTCTGCATCTGCTCTTGCTTCCAGGTTCCTGCCCAGTTTGAGCTCCTTCTTTATGTTCCCTCAGTGGAATGTGATTCAGGATATGTTAACCCAATAAACCTTCCCTCCCAACTTGCTTTTGATCACGGTGTGTCATCATCACAATAGTAAATCACCCTAACCGAGACAGTAACTAAGGCACCATGGAGATGTAAAAAGACACACAGATGCAGAAAGATGGCCGACAGAGACATTTCCCAAGAGCATAGCATTTTATGCTTCCCCAAGATCCTCAGGATTTACTATTTAGTATGCTATGCATTTGCTGTGGAAATCTAACATTCACCTAAAGCATCGGGGTTGCAATCAGCCAGTTTCCACTCACCTGTGGCAGTGGCAGCTCCAGCATACCAAGCAGCCTCCGTGGTGGTCAGACAGAATGGCGCTAGCTGGCAGTTTGCACATTTACTCTGCCTCAACAAAGACAGGGTGGCCCCCGCCTCTGCCTACATGAATGGGTTGCTGGGCACCACTTGGTCTGATTTTTGGTTGGGCACATTGCCAGATAAACTAAGCTTTTCCATCTTCTAAGATCAACAATGCCATTAATGTGACTTGCTAATATTGTCAGCGTTTCTGCCGCCGTTGGCCTGGGTCTGGAGAAATGGCAATGATAGTGGGTACTAAGGACACAAGTCAAGCTTGGTAAGCAGTTCTCTGTGTGTTGCCTGTACTGGCTCTGTTGCAGCAGGGTTGTGTTTTCAGGGCAGCTCTCCTGCTGTTTGTCAAAGGGCTTGCTCACTCTGCTCTAGTCCAGCCAGCATCCTCCTCCACATGTGGAAGTGCCCTTTCTTGTCTCTGCACTCACTTCATCCCCATGGTTCTTCTTTATGCCAACATCAAGGGTGGCACAGCACAACAGAACCTAAGCTGAGGTTCTCCATGGCCGTATTGGCAACAGGGAGGCTATAGAGTCCATTCTGCTGGCTTTCCAAGTCTGCTTGAATTGCAGGCTGGGCAGTCCCAGGACAGCATTTTGAGAGACCCCTTTAGTGACAGCCCCAGGCCTTCCTAATCCACCTGCGCTCTCAGGAACCAGTCTTGCATCCTTGCTGTGTGGTGCTTCAGTCACCTCTGTGTGGAGTCTTATCAGAGACCATTATGTTTTCAATTTGCTCCCACGGATGACTCTAGCTTCTAGGATTTCTTCCCCTTGATTACTCCTTGTTATACATTTGGCCTATTGTTTCTAGGCAATTACTGACTCTAAGTGGATTCATTTAGGAAGCAATTGTTCAGGTATAGCTGGAGGTGTAGGGTGGAGAGCAGCCTGGATTTTCTGATATGCTCCCCCAGGACTTTCTAATCAGGACGTTGGCAGTGGGGGAGGGAGGTCACAATTTGCTCTCTCTTTTCATAATGCCTATTAGGTTTAACAAAGCTTGTGTGGGCTGACCCCTCCATATTCTTTTCCTCTATCATCTTTTAGATAAATTGACTTTTTTGGAGGGCTGATTAAATTTCTGTCAGCCCCTCACTCCCCACCAGTACTGTGTCTTCATCTGATGTTTCAGAGGAAGGTTGAAAAAGATTGCACCAGGGCCTGTTAGCCAGATTGCCAGTTTGTTTTAAGCTCCTTGGTGCAATCTTGAAGCATTTATTTTGTTCTTCTTGATTTTTCCCCTAATGTTAATCTATTCAGGCAAGCCCATTTTATGGATTATGGAACAGAGATAAAAGAAATTCATTATTTTGGAGAATAAGTATGTGTGTTGAATACTCACCTTAAAAAAATCCTGACTTGAATATAAAGTTCAGAAATCCTTGGCTTTGTAGGCTTATGTACACACCAGAGTCTCAGAGATAATTTTCGCTGCCTTTGGATGAGTGATAGGCAATTTGCAGTTGATTGTTTCTTGACAATGTCGCTCCAGAAGTCTTATTAGCAAACAAAATAAAGATTTGTGTCAGCTACTGTCAGTGTACGATGATTCTCGAACACATCACAATTTAAGAGATTGTTTTAAAATTGGAGTGGTTTTCATTTGAAATCTAGCATCTGCTCTATCTCTCTATTCGCCTTTCAGTCTTGATAATGGGAAGGAAATGTGTGCTTGCTGTCATAGTCTCCTCACCTGCCCCCAGTGACTCTTCCCTCACTGTTTCTGGGCCATCGTCACTCCGTGACAACTCATCTCTGAGGTCAACTCTGAACTTCTATAGCCAAATTCAACCTTCAAGCTTGCCAGACCCCCAGTCTGTAACTCCTGGTTTGATCTCCTTTGCTGGACATGGACAGGTTTACTCTTTTACTTTATTATCTGAAATCTCTCCTTCCTTCCTTCCTTCCTTCCTTCCTTCCTTCCTTCCTTCCTTCCT